>CAUYPK010036283.1:0-50064 GCA_963574355.1 Loris lydekkerianus
CCCCTCCCCTCCCCTCCCCTCCCCTCCCCTCCCCTTTGCCTAATAGAAACAAATCCTGCAATTCTGAAAACTTACTTGGCTCCTATAGTGTCTAACAGATATTCAAATATGTTATTCTCTGTTTTATTTTCTTGATCTACTAATGCTATAATCCTTTTTCTTTCTGTAATGGTAACCATTTAAGTGTGTTGTTGTTCTGCAGTCATTGTTATCCCTTTCATAAATGGATGTGGGGATAGATCTGGTTCATATAATAATCTTTATTTATTTATTTTTGGAGACAGAGTCTCAAGCTGCTGCCCTTGGTAGAATGCTGTGGTGTCACAGCTCACAGCAACCTCAAACTCTTGTGCTTAAGCGATTCTCTTGCCTCAGCCTCCCAAGTAGCTGGGACTACAGGCACCCACCACAATACTCGGCTGTTTTTTGATTGCAGTTGTCATTGTAGCTGGCCTGGGCTGGGTTTGAACCCACAAGCCTCAGTGTATGTGGCTGGTGCTGTAACCACTGTGCTGTGGGCACTGAGCCGTAAGTGATTCTTTTAGCCTCTCAAGTAGCTGGGACTACAGGCTCCTGCCATAATGCCCGGCTATTTTTTGTTGTTGCAGTTGTCATTGTTGTTGTTGCAGTTGTCATTGTTGTTTTAGCTGGCCTGGGCCAGATTCAAACCCACCAGCCTCTGTGTATGTGGCTGGCGCCCTACTCAGTGAAGTATAGGATGCTGCCCCATATAATGATCTTTAAAGAGAAAATTTGTTTTTCATTTAGTGGAAGTGTAGAAATTCTGAAACACTTTTGAAATGCTGATTATTAAATAGTTATCAATAGTTATTTTGTGTTCTGTTTCCCCCAACGGTTCCCAAAATTGTGGTCTATTTAACATAGCAGTAGGATATTAGAGAAAATATAGACTTCTTGAGGGCAGGTCTTTTCCATACTTGTAAACCTTCTTAACAATATTTAGAGTAATTTCTTGACACACTTATTAGTTTATTTCCCATTAATTGCTAAATGATCAACTAAGTATTTACTTAGCATCTACTCTATGTAGAATATAAATAGTACTAGGGATTCAGAGTAGTAAAAGACATAATTTTAGCTTTAAGTAACTTAGTATTCATTGAAGAGACAAAATACAATAAGAAGCTAAGTAATTTATAGAAATCTCTCCCTCCTTTTTTTTTTTTTTTTTTTTTTTTTTTTTAAAGGCAGTGTTTTGCTGTGTTGTCCAGGGTGGCTTTTACTGCTAGGCTCAAGCCATCCTCCCACCTCAGTCTTCCAAATACCTGGCTGGGACTACAGGCACATGCCCAGCTTGGAAGTCTCTTCTTAACCCAGGAGAGATAGGTCTCTCAAAATTCTGATGCTAATAAGTGGTTGTAATTCAACACTTTATAAGAAAAAATAAGATTAGTGTATTTGAGATAGTATATAAACCTATGAACGATTGTATAAATACATATTTTTTACACTTACTATTCTAAACCCACAGTAATGAGTGCAGTACTACAAGTTTCCCCTTGCTTTGTGGAAACTTCAGGCCTTCTCATATTACTTTAATTTCAGTGAGAAACTTAACACATTTGTTTTGCTTTACTGGCAAATAATAATACAAGTTAGAGTCATTTCTTTCCTTTTTGTTCTTCCTTTAAATGTTTAGTGCTTTTCTTGTTGTATGATTTGAAGTTGTTGATTAGCTTCCTGAAGTTCCATTGAGATCATATGTATGTGACCTTTATTTGACAGTCTAGTCTTCCTTTATACCTGTAGCTACATAATAGTGGCTCTGCCTGTAATGAATTCATAGGCCAAAACATAGGCTTTCTGTGCTGATTATTATGCGTTTTCAGCTGTCTCTGCTGAGGTATGTAGTTTATTTCTCAGGTCTGGACCTCATTTCCTTCACTTCTTTTACTCTTCCATAATGCTTCTTTATAAAAACTATGCCTGTTCTATCATTTATTTTCCTTTATAAATTCCCATTCTTTACTTTTCTTTCATTATCCCCAGTAAGAGTGACTTGCAGTTATCATATATTAGAAAAGTATATCTCCTGGTTAAAGAAAAGATGCACCAAAAGAAAGCATGTTTTTTAATATGCACTGGAATCTAAAGTTTGGAAAGGATTGTTATATGACAACCAAATGATGAGGAGAGATAGTAAATGCTATAGGAAGTATAGAGGAATAATGAGCAACTTATTTTCCTGGTTAGGGAAAGGACGTTATCAGCTCTAAGAGTAGTTAACTTTTTCTTGTAAATTTTTTATTATAGAAGTTTAAAAGTGTACAAGAATAGAATGTTACAGTGGACTTCAGTACCCCATAAACCAGCTTCAACAGTATCAATTTGTGACTAATCTTTTTCATCTATAAGTCTATGTCCCTGCATTATTTTGAAGCAAATCATGGACATCATATCATTTTATTCATTTGTATATATACACAGTTGTCCATGATATCATGAGGAATTGGTTCTAGAACTTTTTGTGGATACCAAAATCCATAGATGTGCAGGTCCCTGATAAAAAATGGCATAGTATTTGCATATAACTTATGCACATCTTCCCATATACTTTAAGTCATCTCTAGATTACTTATGATACCAATACAGTGTAAATGCTATGTAAACAGTTATTCTGTATCGTTTAGAGAATAATGAAAAAGTGTACATATACAATTCCTCTGCCCCCCCCCCCCCGAAATTTTTTATTTGAGGTTGGTTAAACCAGTAGACATGGAGAGCTGACTGTATATACATAAATATACGCACATACACATAAACACACTTATTTCAGCATGTATTTCTGAGAGGTAAAGATTCTTTTAAAAAAAATCATGTCATTATCTCATTGGTAAGCAGATTACCAATAATTCTTTCAGCATAACATATCCAGTCAGTTTTCATATATCCTAGATTGGCTCCTTACTTTTTTCTTGCAGTTTATTTGAATCAGATTAGATTCATGTATTGCAGGTGGTGACTACTTAAGTGTCCTTTAATCTATAGGTTCCCCCTTTAGCTCTTCTTTGTTTTTAATTCCTTGTAATTTAATTGTTTTGTTTAGTTTTGTTTTTTGAGACAGAGTCTCAGTATGTTGCCCTAGGTAGAATGCCGTTGTGTCACAGCTCACAGCAACCTCAAACTATTGGGTTCAAGCTATTCTCTTCCCTCAGCCTCCCATGTAGCTGGGACTACAGGTGCCCGCCACAATGCTCAGCTATTTTTTTTGTTGTTGTTGTAGTTGTCATTGTTGTTTGGCAGGCCCGGGCTGGATTTGAACCTGCCAGCTCTAGTGTATGTGGCTAGCGTCTTAGCTACTGAGCTACAGGTGCTGAGCCCCTTGTAATTTAATAGTTATACTAACTAGATTGCTTTGTAGAATTAACTATAGTCTGAGTTTTATAGTATTGTTTAACGTTCCACTGTCTTTTGTTTCTTCTGTGAATTGATGTTAGATCTAGAAACTTGATTAATTTTAGGTTTTTCTCTCTGTAGTTAAATGTAAACTTGATACATAGTTAGGTTCATATGTTTCATTTTGCTTTTGATATGTTTATTTTTTAGAATTACCTTTTTAAAATTTAGTTTAATTTTATAATTATGTAAATTGTTTATAAGATTTCAATTTCAGATTAACAGAATGTAGTAAAATCTACCTAGACACCTACCTAAGTCTCCATCCTTTACCCTTATATAACCATTGAGAAAATTGATAGTTTGTCTTTATATTTTAAAAGATATGAGCACAGATGGATATATAGGGCCTTGTATCTCCTCTTCCCCTCTCTTAAATAAGTACTAGACTAGCATGCTGTCTGCTTTTTGCTCTGTGTTATTTTTTTCTGTTAACAGTGTACCTGGAGATCAGTCCATAGTTCTATGTAAAGATATTTCTCCTTTCCAGAACTATGCACTATTGTATCTTCTACACTAATCTGAGCTGCACGTATTAGGCATGTAATAAATACTTTTTGAAAGTGAATGATTAGTAGTTTAAAATACTTGAACAATATACTAGTTACAGTCTTAAAATATATTTTAAATATATGAATAATAATCTAATTCTAGTCTTAAAATATATTTTAAATATATGAATAATAATCTAATTCTACTTTCAGAAGCAAGCTTCGTTCTAATTCCTGGTCTTGATGTTTCATTCTCCTCCTTCAGTAATTTTGAAATATTTAGATTTAGCAAAAAAGATTCAGGATTTAAAAAGAAAGCACCTTTTGGAAAAATGAATAGGATAACATTTTTTAAAAGTAAAAAATAAAAAAGATGAGTTTCAAGTTTGTGACTGATGCAGCGTAAGAATTTTGTGTTAATGTAGGATTCCTTTGGTATATATAACTTGGCACATTGCCTCTTTAGTTTGTCAACGGTTGGCACACAAGGAATACCTAACAAATCTTTGGTAAATTTAATTATAATTTTGCCTTTGTGTATAGGGCTCTTTATGTAGGTTTGATTAAAATGGCTTTTGAAATTGAAGTGAAATTTTGCCTTTTAACAACTTAGGGCAGTAAGTCTTTTAACTGTTTTGTGTCAAATCCTTTTTTTCCAAAAATATGCATATGAGTTTGGGATATAATTTCAAATGGATGATGAAATCTTCTAGAGGTAATTGCTGAATCCCTGGCATTTATTAGGCACTGAACCAAGACTTGATAACTAATTAAAATTTGAATAGAGTGGGCTACCTACTTGAATTTCGGTTTTTCAAATATGTCATATTTTATTTTATTTGAATTTGCTGTTCTTTTCTGCCTGGGTTAATTTCTACCTTGCCTGGCTGATAACTGCTCATCCCTCAGGTCTCAGTTTAAAGTTCACATCTGAATGAGGTGTAGTTCACATCTGAATGAGGTGTAGTGGTCATAGGTTCCCAATTAGTGGTAGTTATTAGGTCTGTTACAGTTCTGCAGTTGGCTAGCTTTGACTTTGGGTAACTTAATTTCTCTATTTGTAAAATAGCACATTTTATTTCACTAAGGCTATGAAGCTAATGTGAGACAATGAATAGATTTGATGTAATAGGAAAATATTTTGATAAAACTCTTCATAACTGTAAGATAGGTTCATGAGCATTGTAGGCTTATTGCTTTCACCTGGTTTTTTTGCAGTGAAAGTTCTTTTTTGGTGAACCCAAGTTTCTTTTGAACAACCTATCTTTAGGGTGGCACTTACTTTAAATAAATTTTATTTGATTTTGTAACATTTTGTGATAATCAAGTTTATGACATTAAGCTTAATACTGAAGGCTTAAAATCAGCATTTACTTATTTGGTGCTTGCAATGTGCAAGACATCATACCCTTAAGGTGCTGGGAATCAAAAATTGCCGTGTACTCCATGGACAGTTCACTGTAATATCAGAGTTAAAAACATTTCTCCAAATGTAAAAATGTAAGAGATGCCCCAGCATAATACATAATTACTATGAATACAGTAGACTTTTTTAAAAGACTGTTATGGGTAGGCAAAATAAAAGTTGAATTAAAAAGGAACCCTTGAGCTATGTTTTCAAAAATGGATAGAATTTCAAGTTCAGGTTAAATGCAGATAAGAATAGAAGCTGAAACCCTTTTAGAAACTTAAGGCTTTGTGATGCTGTTAACATTTATATGTGGCTGGATATTATTAAACATTTTAATAGTGTGTCTTTTTAGAAGCTACCTACCTCTAAATGAGAGAGGGTATTTATGTTCTGTATACGTTCATAGTAATATTGGATGATCTCTTGGTTATAATTTTTTCCATTGTTTGCTCTCTGTTTTTTGCTTTTGCTTTTTCTCTAAAATATAATTGGATGTTTTATACAAGTTTATGGAGCATAGAAAATTTCTCTCGTAGAAAAATTCTCTATTCTGGGCCAGGTACTATAAGTTACTCTGAGCAGCCATTTAAAGTCTATTTTATACAGGGCTGTTCAAAGTAGAGCCTGTCTTAAAATATAACTTTGGCTCCTCAGAGTTTGTGTTTTTATCTTTTAGCTTAAAAAGGAACAGATTTAGTTACTTTGGAAACATTAATACATTAAACTTTGCTCTCGGTATCTCCTTAAATCATTAAGGTGATTCTTTTCCCCCCCTTTTGCATTTGTCATCTTAATTTCAGTAAATATGGTTTCTTGAACCATCTTATGGCTGAATTGGTCATCAAAATGGGTTGCTTTGTGATATCCTTCTCATTGATACATAGTTTAATTCCTGCCTTATAATTGAAAAATGGCCACACACTAGAGTTCCAGTGACCAAGAGCATCAAGGAGCTCCCTCCCTGATGTTTTCAGCTTTTGTAAGCCTGTAGTACACAATTCCTAAAGCTGCTTTTGAACTGTGTCTCTAGTTGTAGCATGTCACCTTACACTTAACTATTGTAAGGGCATCTTTTTATTTAATTTCTAATTAGCATAATGACTTGAGCTATGTTATTCACTGTTGCATGGTGAAGTTGTCATAGGGAGAGAAGAAATAAAAATGTTCAATTTCAACTTTACTTGTGAATAGAGTGAAGTTTGAAAGCCTTTTATGGCTATTGTTCAGCAGACTGAAAATCTCATTAGAAGCCCCAGAAATGCCAAGGCAGCTTTGGGTTGGATTTTAATAACATTTTGGAATGTTGATACTGTATGTTTCTAATTTCTGTGATTTCACTGTAGATCAGCAACTTAGGTATGCATTCTTCCAAAGTTAATTTATGGCTTTTAATCTAAATTCATTTTTAATAGCTTTTCTTTTCAACAATGCTAAGTACTTAGGGAGGGAATTAAATTTTACTTTTTAAAAAACATTTAGTAACTGATTTGATTTTCATATAAGATATATACTCAATTTATTGAATACTGCTTAAGAAGAAGATACCATAATACATAGTTATTAAACTAATGACTTAGTTTAGTTGCTATAAAAATGTTACCTTACTGTGAGGTTTACGTATTTTTTGGAATGGAGAAGCATAAAATTATATGGCAACACTTTCTTTCTAGTCGGATGAACTTGAATCCTCGATGTCTTTCTGGGTGAAGAATGCTAAAATATAATTTTCTTATAGCTCTTGATTACTTTAAAAATAGTATTGTATATAGTGATCACTTGCCTAACAAGTAAGTATAATTTATAGACAGTATATTTTTATGGTCAGAAGGTAAATGTGATGTGAGCTACTTATGATTAGACTACAAAGCTTTTTTCAAAAGAAGTACAGAATGGAAAATACTTAATCCTTTTTTCCCTTAAGTAGGACCAATTCAGATAATACATATGTATCGAGGAGATCTTGTTTTTAAGACTTTGCTAAATCATATTTAATTCACATTATTGATCAACCTCTCATAAATGCCCTTGGTGGTTACCAATAATGAAGTAAATGTGTTACTTAATGGAAGTTTTTCAGCCTAAATTTCTTTATCTCTCAATTATTATTTTCATTTTGTTATAAATTAAAGGTATTGTCATGGTTAAGATTTTGGCCTTTGAGTTACTTGTCAGATTGTTGTAATTATGCCAATGATGAAGACATGCATGTTTTAATTAGGCATCCACCGTATATAAGGTCACATTTTTAAAAAATCATACAGATGTACTTAAAAATACCTTAAAGGAATAGATTTGACTTCTTTTTTAATTTGAATTTTGATCTAATAACATTGGCCCTGAATGGAGATAAATTCTTTATGTAATATAGATTTGGATTCAAAAGTATAAATGTAATAATAGATTATTTTGAGGTGAATCTTGTCTGTTAAATGTGTAACTTTTATTTCTATGACAAATTCTTACCTTAGAATTTCAGCTTTCCTCATAGTTTTGAAAATTGGTTCACTGTGGACTTGGTAGCATCCATTCATTTTCCTGTCTTTTATAGGCACATTTTAAGGGAAGATAGCACATATCTATGATGGCAAAAATCATTTGTACTCTCCTGCTTTTGCTTAAATATAGTTAACTTTTAATTGCCTCAAGGTGAAAGAATGGCTAAGTAGCTTAAGAGGTATTTATTAATGGAAAGTGTTTTTATTGGCAGTTCACTTGAAGTCATATTCGATATTGCTTTGTAACTAAATTGTGCTTATAACAAAATTACCTACTCTATGGAGGGAAAGCTCCAACTCTAGAACACTTTTCAATACTCTTTCCTATTTGTAGTTAAGAAATTCTAAAGATGTAGAAAATAGACTGGTTATGGTTGATAAATGAGGTTGTTAATGTAATAACAAATTATTAAGAAGTCAGGTGAGGAATTCAAGAACATGGCAAATAAATATAACTGAAGAAAAGAGATTTTATTTAAAGAGAAGGTGTGTAATCACATTAATCCTGTAAGTTAGTCTTTATCCTGCACTGGCCATTTTTTAGTGTTAAATGGTGTGATTTAAACACAGATGAACTTTTGTCAATGAATTTATTTAGAAATAGCATTACTTCCCACTTTTAAGGAGGATTTTAATCGTCCATAAAATTTCATTATTGTCCTAAAAAGAACATCGAAGATAACCTCTCTCAAATGTTGAGAGTATGAATATTTTGCTTTCATTTAATACCCTATATCTACTGTAGGTCTTTTAGTTTGCTTTAAAAATGATATAAATTTTGTGGGAGAATAAATATGACTATGTTATATACAATTTAAACATTGAAGTAAGCATATAATCATATTTTATTCTGTTTGTATGAAATGCTTTTTAAAGAGGTTCAAAATAGTCAACTTAAGTTTCTATAGGTTTGAATAGGTGAGACACTGTAAAAATTCATCAGGTACTTAGCTGTGGAATATTTGTATTTGTTAATATAGTTTTCTTGATTGGTATTTTAGTTCCTTTATTCTTCTGTTTGAGATAGTCTAGTTTGGGAAATTTTCTTTATTATCAGATTTAACAGAAGAAATGTAATGGTTATACCACCGATCATCTGATTTTCAAACTGAGTTGAATATTTAAGCTAACTTTGGTATCTAGTTCTTTATTGTGTTCAATAAAGAGTTGTGTTATATTGTATGAAATGAAGGAGTCATGTTCAGCTGTATGATTGTGCTACCACTTAGGTTCACATCAGCAGCAAAGGATCTTGTCTTCAGTTTGTTAAATTTTTTTATTCCTTTAAATTTATTTAAATTTAGGAGGTGGCTTTGTGAAGCAAATTTCTGAAGCAGTATTAAGCAACAGGAATCTTTTCCTCCCTTCTTTTAGCAGTATACACATAATAAATATATTTTGATTAAAAGGAAAAATTTAATCTTTCTTATAGTACAGTGTTGATATAGTTATTATTTCTTATTTTTAGAAATTAATATAACTCATAAAGCTTGTTTGGAAATCTCAGAAGATCTTTAGTAGTATACCTGCAACCTCAGCAGTCCCTTTTTTATTTATACAGATTTCCCTGCCTATTGTGGCCGTTTGCTCTAATTTAAATTTCCCATGGCTTTGGGTTGCAGACTTGGTTTTCTGCAAGAGTGCCCATGCTTACATGGTCATATATTCTGGGTGACTTTTCCACTTTTTCTTTTTTGTTATTTTGTTGATTGCTGGAGTGAAAGAGGATTTAAAAAAAAAAAATTGTTTCTTTATTTTGATCTTTCTTCCTTAGCCCATCTATTTGTATGTTGTTTTGTTGTATTTTGCAGATTGGAAAGAATTATTGTGTGGTACTTAGATCCATAGATCCATAGGGATCAGCAGGGAAAAACTAATTTTGTTTTTTGTTTTTTTTTTAAATAAGAGTAGCAATTTAGTTTTTGAGCCATTGAGAAGCTCAAAAAATATTAGCTTTGTGCATGAAATAGAAGGCTATTTAATCCTCAAACTTAACTCATGGTCACATTACTGTTCGAATAAAAATGTTATAGTTGAACCACGTTAATACTAGAAATACTAATTCATAGTAAGTGTTACTGTTATAAATTTTTAATTTAAATATTGTGTATTAAAAGATTTAAGAAATCATTTATAATTTGATATGTGATTTTTCTTACATTAAATTTTGTGTCCCTATAGTATCTATCTATTCAGATAGACATGAATATATATATTTGATTGGAGACTAGTTTTTACCTTGACCGGATCTTAAAAGTTTTCCTTTTTTTGCAAAACATGCTTATTTTTCAAATGTGAAGAATTTTGTTTTATTAAACAACTTTATATTGCGTAGTGTTAAGTTCTCAGAGAAGTGCTGTGTCAATTTAAATATTGGGTAATTAGTTATCATTATAAGGGAAAAGTAGAGGCATCCCAATATATACAAATATATTTTCATTAATATCTGAAGACTTTACCCAGGAAGTGAGAACAATGTAACCTAAAAATTGTATCCTCATATTAATTTGAATAAAGTTTTAATTTAAAAAAATCTGAAGATTTAAAAATACCAAATTATTGTGATCAAAGGAACTACTATTTTTCAATTGTTTTGTGAGGGTTGCCTTGTACATTAGCATATTTAACTGGATTTTGTATTTATTAAATTAGTATAGTAAGAAGATCCTTTTTACCATTTCAGAAATTCAAATAATTTCCTAATCTACCAGGAAAAATGATGTTGTGATATATATCATTAATAAATGGGCTAAAAAAAACTTTCTAATGTTCATAAATAGGAGGGGAAAGAATAATTTTGAAAATTTAAAATTTTAGAATCTTATTCTTTAATTGATTATACATCATGGTAGTGACACCTAGACATGCTTTTTCTGGATATCTTTTCAGTACTTTGGGAATTGGGGTAAGGGCAAGCCTTTCTGTGTTTGTTAATACAGGTTTTACTTGTGGGTTTTAGTGCTGTTAGAATACGAAACTGATTCATAGAATTTGTGATAACCAAGAAAAAAGCAGCATTATTGAACTTTTGTTTCATTTATTTTTTCTATTATATTCTAGTTAGAGTTTCACATTTTGATTTCTAGTAAATGACTTCTCGAGGAGCAATTTATTTTAAAATCACTGAGTTTCAGACTAAGAAGAAAATGTATCCTGATAGCCTAATTAGCTGTTGTTTGTCCATGACAAATCAAATAATCTTTTGAATTTCTACTTTTAGATCATAGTTATATAGGCTTCATAAGTTTGTAAAATTATTCCTCCTAATTTTGATTAGTATTTTATAAGCTTACACTTGATGTTCATATGTAATTATTAAGAGACAAGGATAACCTCCAAAATATATTCATTTCTAGTAGTCACATCAAATCAGGGTATAATCTGTGATGTAAAAAATATGCAGCTTTAAAATTAACAAGGAATTATTCTTTTAGCACATTTGTCTAGCAAATATTTGTGGAAAATGTTACTAGGTGTTAAAGCTCATAGCACAGATTTTATTGTGTGACCTTAGTAGGAGAGTCTTGTAAAGCTAAACTTCAAATTTATTAAGGAAAGAACAAACTGGTTAAGTCCTTTTATGCTGTTAAAAAAAGTCACATACAATTGTCAGACAACTTTTCTTTTTAAAGGTCATGATTACTTGATGCCTTTTCCAGTCTTTATTTGAAACTCTAGTTTTGTAGGATTTCTTTTTTGTTCTCCCTCTTTTTTCTTTTGGTAGTGGGTGGAAGATTCTTTTAAAATGAATAGCTAAACATGTATGGTAACTACGAAAGTATAATGGAAATACTTTCATTCATGATTTTCTTTTTAGGCCAAAAAATGCTGAAGGTAAGTCAGTGAGGGTAAAATTGCATTGTGTTGTGTGGAAACTGTTCAGAGTTTTCTGTTCAGAAAAATAGACTGATTTAGAGCTTTACATTGGGGTTATTTGTGAAATATTTTGCAATTCTCTTAGAGCGTGGTGTTTTTGTGTATTAGTGTTCTAGTTGATTGTTGATATTTCCTCAAAAATAAAATTCTGTGTATGAGAGAAAATAGGAAGTGAGAATATAACAAAAATTGAGGGGGGAGAAAATTCCTTCTAAATGTTGCCACTTGACAGGTGGAGATACCTATGCCATTATAGCTTTTCAAAATATAACAGTGCTTGAACTCTGTTTTTTAAGAGTTTACTTAAACTTTGATATATTTCACACAATTTGATTGTGATAAGTATATTACATTTAATTCTGGTCTTTATTCTAAATTAATTTAAACCTTTAAAACTTAAGAAAATAATGCCTTGAGGCTGATTACTAATATTCACTTAAATTATGTGCTAAGTACTCTTTATTTGATTATATTACTTTGATTTTATTAATATAAGCCAAAATTATAAAAGGTCTATAAAAGTATAGAAATGGAATTATGTAAAATTAATTTTGATACTGTGCTGCAGAAACAGTTTAGAATTAAAGTATGTCTTGGTGTGTAATACTTTTACCTCTTAAGAGCATCTGATCTGTTGGTTTTCAGTATTGTTGTAAATTTTTTTTAATTGCAGGATCTTGGGGCAGATACATAAAATTTGTTGGTGTTTGGCTTTTTAAAATTTTAAGTGGTTAGACTTCATGAAATAGGACTAAGGTCCAAGATTTTAAGAAAGTATACTTAATTCAAAAGTACTAATCCTAGAACTAGAAAAATCGTCAATAGAGCAAATCCATATCTATAATTATTTTCAGTCATTACAGAGGAAGATGTAAATTGGTAAAATCTTCTTTGTTGGAAGTCATAAATCATATTTCGAAAAGGGGCAAATGGGGAAAAAGTACCTGCCTTCAGGCAGTTTTATAGTATATGTTACTCGTAGGCTCATGTCAGAAAAGGCTGTAAAACTTCAAAAAGAATTAAATGTGTTTTAGTTCAATAGGCTTGCTGAAAACCCTTTTTTGATAGATTTAGAAAAATTTATAAATAATATTTTTCATTTTTAAAAATATAGTGATTTATCTTGGTGCTTTGCTTCAGTGTCAGTCTTTCTTATTAGTTTAGATATATTCTTATATTTTATATTAAAAATTTATTACCAGTAATATATTACTGCTTCAATGTCTTTACTGTTCCAATTTAATTTCACCCATCTATGACACTTTTATCAGCTACTTCTATTTTATTGTACTTTCTTGTACTGTTGTTGTAAGGTATAGATAGGCTCTAAGTCTAAAGTAAGAGCTAGTATATATTACAGTGCATATGACCATTTCTAATTTGACCTGTTACTGTAAAGAAGGCTAATAAATGTGTAGGACTAGCCCACCCCTTCGGGTGCAGTTGAAAACAGGCCTCAGAAGACTCAAAGGAATTCTTTTAACTCCTAGCAGGGCCACAGGGTCAATGTCAGATTTAGTCATGCTGTTATTTTAGCCCAGTGGTCCAGAGAGATGACTGAAAAGTGAGTCTTTTATTTCTTTTTTTGTGTGGTTATTAACAGGATTAAATGTAAGCCATTGTGTACTTAGTACCAATTAGTTTCTCATCCGAGAGGTTCATTATGATTTTTTGTCAGTCTTCATCTTGTAATATTTGTTTCATTGTTTGATTAGTTAGGGGTCTGAATGGAGTAAAGTTATAGCAGTGCTTTTAAATTCATTGAGGATTTTAATAGTCAACTTTTCAGATATGTGGACCTTGATTAAAAAATGAATCACATTGAAAATTGGAATGAAAAATGGCGAAGTTAAGTAAATTGCTTAAAATTTTCCTTTTCCTGTTGTATTCTTTTTAGTCTTAAAATAGACTATTATATCAAATAATACTTATATTTCCTAGAAGTCTACTTCAGATTCTTAAACATATTTCTTAAACTTATGTTCAGTTTGCTGGGAATATGTAATTATTATTCAGGAGGACACACATCAAAAAAGTTCCAAAATTAAAAAACTCTTCTGGTTTCTGGGTTAGAAACATAGATTGAGCTATTAAAAGTAGAACAAGAATTCTAGGACAAAGATGATTGTCAGGTATAAACAAGCCTTAATTAAAAAGGAGACAGCTGGAAGTTGATTCTTTGTGCTGTTACAAATGAGTAAAATGCAAAGTTGTATAAATTCAGAAAAGAGGAGCATATATATCCAACTTTTTAATTGCTTATTAGATTAGTAGTGGTTTTAGAACCTTAACTTCATATGTTTTATTAGATAATATGTCTCATTTAATATATTGAAATAACTTAGTAAAATTTTGGACAAAATTTTTCTTATAAATTGAATTAGAGATGCTAATGTTGGCTAAAAGTAAGGAATAACTCACAATTAAAGTGACCTATTTTGCTATTAAGTAATTATCTGAAGCTGTACGTTTTATATCCTGTTATTGAAGGATGCAAAACATATTTTCACATGCATTCATCTTTAAATGAATATGCCTATAGGTTGATTAAGACTTGACATAAAGTGTTTTTTAACATTGGAAATAGTAAATATTAATTTAAGTAAGTGTAATTACTACTATAACTTCTTCTGTAAGGAGTTACCTGATTTATCTCAGATTGTTGTATGCTATTTAGATTATACTGTCGTACTAAGTCCTTTGCTTACTACCATAGTGTTTTGGTTCTTCAATTGCTTTATCATGGAATCAAATATTCAGGATTTTATGATCCATATAGTTACGAAGTATACAGATTCTGACAATTACGTTTTTTTCTCCTCAAATTGGTTGCAGGCGTAGTGAATGGAGAGCCCTTGCTTTTTAGTATTGGTGTATCCAATTTTCTGAGAAACACATTTCTACAAAGTCTATATATATGTATTTTTTTTTTTTTTTTACTTTTTAATTGTAACTTGAAAAGGACTTAGACAATCAAATAGAAAAGGTGTTTTGACTACATGCATGATAAATAACTTGCTTTATTATTGTCTACAGTCAATATCCCTTTACTCCACCCCCTTTTTAAAAAACGTAAAGACATGGTAGCTGTATTCTGTTACTGTCAAATTTTTAAGTAATAGGAAGTAATTCAGCAGTAACTTCCTGTTGTGATATTTAGTTTGTTTTGTTACATAGAAAAGTAGTTTCTTTTGAGAGAAATGTACAATATTTGCTGCTCAACATTTTCTCAAGCTCTTTGGAAAATAAAACTCTTTAGTTTAATGGCCTTGTAATATGGAAAAGGATAGATTTAAAAATAATTTCTCCTTTTATTACTTTACTACAGAGGAAGCGGGAAGAAATAAGATGTTAAGTTGAACATCTGACTCAGTTTCAGTATCAAATAATGTAATATAATTTAAAATTGGTAAATACTAATATTGATTGACTTAATATTTTTAAAATGTAGCAAATAATATTGACTGTAACTTCTTCACTTAAAGCTGAATTAACTTTAGTTGTCTAAAAGAGTAGGTTCAGAAATTAACATTCAAATAACAGTAGGAAGCAGATGGTAAAGAACAGGCTATTCCTAGAGATAATTCATTAAGACTTCTGTTTCTTTAGCGTCTTTCATGTAATAATAGCAATTGTAAACAATTGACTCATACATGTCAGTGTAATGAACAAACTGTTAAAAATGTATCCCTATTTCTTGTAAAAGGTATTTCTACCTAAATACCTTCAGATTATGCTACTTTAAATATAATTCAATGAGAGTTTGGGAACTTAAAGTAATACTTTTTGATTTTAAGACCACTATAGAATATTCTTTCTTTATAAATGAAGTTCTTGAGATAATAGGAATTGAAATATAATTGAAAAATATTTACTTTTATTTTTCTAACTAGTTGAGGCCTAATAAATACAGCAAAAAAAAAAAAAAAAACTGTTTTGAAAGTGTCTAATATTGACTGATGTAGAGATATAGATGTGTTACCTTATTTATTCCACAAAATTAAAACCTTAATAAAGATGGGGGAAAACCCATAGCAAATCCTAAGAACATAAATGGGATTTGACTGAAGAACGAATAGAATGAAAATAAAGACCCATGATGAAAATGTGTCAAATGGTCTATGAAACTAGTGTATGGTACCCCATGATCACATTAATGTACACAGCTATGATTTAATAAAAAAAGAAAAAAAGAAAAGAAAGGAAAGACCTACTATTTTAGTCCTTAGCTCTTAAGGTTTATATCCAAAGCTTTAACATTTGGGGCTTTTACATTTCCTGCAGTGCAGTTGACTCTTTCATAAAGGCATAACAATCAAGTTATGATAAAAAGTAATAGTTCATATAGTGTTTTTATTAGCATCTAAGAAACCATCAGTATTTGAATAAATAATTTGGAATTGATTTTTATAGCTTTAAAATGCAGAGCAAACATTGATGGCTTCTGAATGAAAAGAAAGTATTATTTTAAACTGCATTTGATGCATTTTATTTAATTTTATTTGCTTGAAATGTATCACACAGAATGGTCATTTACGTACTGGGATTTTATTGGTTTTGCCAGGCTTATTGATCACTTAAAAACAGTATGTTTTAAAAATCATTAATATTTATCAGCTAACTTTTATTAACATTTTAAAAAGTATTTACATTATAATATATTTTGCTTAAGGAATTTTTTTCTCTGTTTTATAAAGATGCTTTGTAGTTGTATTTGTATCTTTCACTGACTTTTACCTAGTATCTTCAGCAATTACCATATATACTCGAGTATAAGCCGAGGTTTTTTGGCACAAAATTTGTGCCAAGTTCGGGTTTTGTGCCGAAAAAGCTCGGCTTATACTCGAGTATATAGGTAGCAATTGTTTCTTAATATTGGGGAAGAAAAGAGAATCTGTACTTGCTTCTGTGGTATTGTTAGTGATGGTTGGGTTTTTGTTTGTTTGTTTTTTGCCTTATAAGCATTGATTTTAAAAATCCGTAAACTTTTAATAGCCAAAAAGTATATTACATATCCATATTACATATTACATATCCATCCATTTAGCCTACAGGTAATCAGAACTTACTGTGAGTCACTGTGCAAGGTATGCTGGGGCATAAAAGGATGAATCCGGTACAGGCCCTTACCCCACAGATGCTAGAGTTAAATATAAGAGACAGGAGATGAGTGGTATGGGACTACAGAAGAAAGTAGTAACAATTGTAAAGAATTACATGAGACCCATAAGAGAGTTATGGAACTTCAGGAGAAAAAAAGACAGTGCTTTCCTGAGGGGTGGTGAGGGAGAGATAGAATATGTCATGTACTTAGGGGAGCAGCAGACTCTAAATTCTGTTTTGAATAGATTAGTGTTTCTGAGACTGGGTTTCTCAGTTTCCTAGAGACCATGTGCATGAGGTTTTTTAGTTTCTTAAGAATTTAAAAAATTTGTAATTTTATTTTGATATTAGATATTTTTAAAAAGGAAAGATATTATACTTAGAAAAATAACTCTTTATAGTGATAATTCACAGTTGAAAGGCATAGGTTACAGAGTGAGATTTTAGTTTCTTAATGTAGTTTCTTAATTTGGAGTTTGGGCACAGATTTGATGTTTAAGAAAAAATTTTTTATTTTTGAGACAGTCTCACTATGTTACCCTTAGTAGAGTGCCATAGTGTCACAGCTCACAGCAACCTCAAAGTCTTGGGCTTAAGTGATTCTCTTGTCTCAGCCTCCCAAGTAGCTGGAACTACAGGTGCTTGCCACAACGCCCAGCTACTTTTTTGTTGCAGTTGTCATTGCTTAGCTGGCCTGGGCTGGGTTTGAATCCCCCAGCCGGGGTGTATGTGGCTGGCACAACCATTGTGTTATGGGTGCTGAGCCTAAGAAAATATTTTTAAGGGGCTCATATATTTTAAGTTTGAGAAACTAAGGCTTAGGCTGATATTTTAAATTAGTATGTACTCTGAACCACATTCAAATTGATAGCATGAGGTAGGTGGCCCAGAAGTATATAAGTAGCAAGGGTATCCATTTTGGGATTTCTTTTTTTTTTTTTTTTTTTTTTTTTTTGAGGAGACAAGGGAATTAAGCAAGTTAGCTTAGAGTTCTCTGTAAGTCCCAAAATTCTTGAATTTTTTTTATATCACCACTATTTAGGGTTTAAATTGGTAGCAGTGCTGATGAATAGGCTCTGTCTGTGTGATTATAAACAGTAATGAACCTCAAATTTATTAAAATAGCAAGTAGAATTCCTAAATATATTCTTAGCATAAACTAGATCTGTTAAAATTATTTTATAGCAATCAAAGCCTTTGTATAATTGATTACTTTTTGAGTCCTGGTTTTACTTACTGCTTATAGTTTTGCAATAAGTTAACAATTTATTTTCATTATACCTTAGGAAACCTAGAATATCTGGTAGAATCTGGTAGGATTTTGTTTTATAAATTGGGGGAAAACTCAAAAGGTACAAGTGGTACTATTTAATTTATAATTCAGTGTTTCTAAAGAAATTGGGTTTTACCTGAATTCAGTATGGTAAGTATAAGAATAACTGTACTGAATATCTCAAACATTGCACAATTCAGGGTGAAAACATTGAGGAACATTTTTCTTTATTTTCTCCTTCTTAAAAATATTTTTTTATGGAAAAAAATACCCCTTCCACTCCTAACAAACAAAACTGATCAAGGTAAGAATTAGATGATGGCTTTTAGTTCCTTATATTTCTCCTGAAATTTGGCCCAGGGAATGAATTTCAAGGAACTACTATTCTTATGTGGTGGAAAAGACTACCTATATACTCGAGTATATACGGTATTTTGATTAGAGAGAGAAAGTTAGGGTGACATTAATTGCTCACATCATAGAAATAGAATGAATTTGTTTCATCTGTAGATTCTTATTTTCTTAGAGTGTTTTTTGCATGTAATATATGCTACTTTAGGATAATTTATTACTGTTTAGGGCTCTTAATAGTTTATGTGTCAGCTTGCCTTTATAGAAAAATACATTTAAGTTGCTTTGACAGACTTTAAATAACAAATGGGAAACATATAAATACATGATTGCCATCTTCTCTTTTGTCTTTCTTATTTTTTAAATTCCTGAACAATTGTGAGCATTTACAACTTTCTATGCCCAGAAATTCCCTGAAACATTTAGAAGCTGCTAAAACACTCAAGCTCTGAAAGAAGTCCCAAAGATACATAACTGTTTGACTGCAAACATTTTAAGAAGTCACTGATTATAATGAACACAGCCTTTAATGACAGTTTTCCCCCTCCGTTTCACTAGAATGTGACAGAGTATCATCAAGGTTTTAGAAAAATACTCTTGAGGAAAGAAGGATCATTGGGACTACGATGATGTGGGATTCTCAGTTGGTCTCCATTTTAGGGTTTTAATCAGGTTGGAGAAGAGGGTGGAGAGGAAGGGAATAGAAATAGACAAGAGCTTTGGGACACCTACCTGTACATCAGGGTGCTTACTTTCTCATTGATCTCCTAGATGTTGTATTTGTAAGGTGTAATGTTGAAAGACAAACAACATTCTAAACATTTTGAGGGCCAATAAACAAAATCAACCCTAACTGTTTATATTTGGAAGCACGTAATTCTTTTTTGCATGTAACTTAAACTGTTTGGATTTATTAAATCTGAAATTTCATTTAAATTGTAATTTCACTTCTGCTCTAAGGATATTGTTTTAACTCATAGTTCTTTTCTGTGGTGACAGTAATTGTCCTTGATGTATTCTGCAGGTCAATCAGATTATATCATAAACAGTGCAAATAGTAAATGTGTTCTAGAAATAGCTATGTCTCGGCAGAGGAACAGAAAAGCATATTTTTGCATCAGACTTTGAAATAACATCCAGAAGGCATTGCATCAAATATAAATGTAAATCTTTTTTTTTTTTTTTGAGACAGAGTCTCAAGCTGTTGCCCTGGGCCCTCAGTAGAGTACTGTTGCATCATAGCTCACAGCAACCTCAAACTCTTGGACTTAAGCAATCCTCTTGCCTCAGCCTCCCAAGTAGCTGGGACTACAGGCACGCGCCACAGTGCCTGGCTTAAATGTAAATCATTTTTAGTGGGGTTTAGCTTGGAAAGATGGGTTATTTTTGTGTGTTCAGCCAGAATTTCCTTCTTTAAGTTTCTTACCAGTAAGAGACTCTGTCAGCTTCATATTTAATGACTAACATTTAACATCTATGGTTTTATGGTTTTAAACAAATTACATTTCATATACACGGCTTGAGAAGTTACCTTTCCTTTTTAATAAGTTACAACGGTGTTTCTGAGCAGTTGTTTTCTGCGATTCCCTATAGCACTGGAATTTATAAAGCATGATTTGCTTATTTCTTGACTTTTTTCATTTGAAGTCAGAAATTGCTAGAATTCTTAAGTCTTTTTCTCAATGAGAGCAAATGTCTTTTCTCTACATACAATGATTATTCTATTTGTTTTACTTGGTATTTTAGCATTAAAGCTGACATTGGAAAAGGTTGCTTTTATTTTACCTTTTGACTTAGCTAACTGTTTTATTAAAAATTTAAAATTATCTTCATAAGTTAAATCGTTAAAATTCTTTTTTCTTTGACTTTAGGTGATGTTGGGGACTTTTTGAGCTCTGAATATAAACGTAGATCTCATTTTTCTTAGTAGACTTGTTAACTCAGTGCTGTATTAGTAATTCTTTATGTTGGCATTGTGTATCTCCACACAAAATAAAATCATGAACCTTCTTCCCTTTAAAAAAAAAAAAAAAAATTGAAACTAGCATTTTTCCAATCTAATCTGGCACCTGGAGCTTAAAGTAGAAATGATTAACAGTGATGGATCTTATGTAATAGAAAGGGATTGAGAGTTTCTTTCCCAGTAGAGCTCTAAAGATTTCTAACCATCTATAGAAGATTAAATAACCTGCCTTGAATTATGTAGGAAAATAGAATTGAATTTTCCACTTTCTTTGTGTCCTGTTTACTGTTACTTTTTTAAAAATAAACTTTTAGTTTTAAAACAGTTTTAGGTTTACAGAGAAATTGCAAAGATGGTACAACTGTTGCCATTTGCTGTATACTCTGTTTTCCTTATTGGTAACATATTAATAGAGTGCATTTGTCAAAATTAATGGAGCAATACTGGTACTCTATTCAGATTTCTTTAGTTTTTACTTTAATGTCCTTTTTATGTTCTAGGATCTTGTCCAAGATAAAACATTACATTTACTTATTATATATTTTTAGGTTCCTCTTTGTTATGACGGTTTTTCATACTTTCCTTTTTTTGATGACCATGTCAGTTTTGAGGAGTACTAGTCAGATATTTGTATAATATCTGGCAATTGGGATTGTTTGATGTTTTTCTCATCATTACACTGGCATTATGGGTTTGGGGAGGAAGACCACAGAAAGAAAGTGCCATTCTCATCACATCTTATCAAGTGTAAATGCTATCAACATGACTTACAATGTTAGTGTTGATCATCTGGCTGAGGTAGTGTTTATCTGGATTCCGTGCAGAATTTTTTTCCTCTCTACTTTCAAATCTGCATTCTTTGGAAGGAAGTCACTGTGCACATTTCACACTTAAGGCATAGAGCATTATGTTCCACCTTCTTGAGGGTGGAATATCTATAAAAATTATTTGGAATTCTTGTACATTCTTTGGTTTTCCTCATTCATTCTTTTCTTTTCTTTTTTTTTTTTTTTTGAGACAGAGCTTCAAGCTGTTGCCCTGAGTAGAGTGCTGTGGCATCTCAGCTCACAGCAACCTCCAACCTCCAACTCCTGGGCTCAAGTGATTATCCTGCCTCCACCTCCCAAATAGCTGGGACTGTAGGCGTTCGCCACAATGTCCAGCTATATTTTGGTTGCAGCTGTCATTGTTATTTGGTGGGTCCGGGCTGGATTTGAACCCACCAGCTCAGGTGTATGTGGCTGGCGCCTTAGCCGCCTGAGCCACAGGCGCAGAGCCATCCTCATTCATTCTTACCCATATGAACTCATGGGCACATATTTTGTGATTGAGCTTTAATCTAATCAGACATTATTGTATTGCTTGAATTGTTCCACCTTTGTCCTCCTATCTCTCTCTCTCTCTCTCTTTTTTTTTTTTTTGTGACAGACTCTTACTTTGTTGCTCTTTGTAGAGTGCTGTATGTTTCTTCCTCCCAGATTTTCAATCTGCTGTTTCTGGAGGGAGTCCTTCTTCCTTTAATTTTAGAGTGGTATTAAAAACCAAAGTCTTGTCATTCATTGTCTTTACTTTCAATATAGTTATAATGGATTGAGTCAAATTATGGACATACTTGAATATCTACTCCGGATAATATTAGATAAAATTCAGTGGCTGGTTCAGACTGCAGTCATCTTCTCAATGATTCATAAGGAACCTTTGGTTTGTTTAGGTGTTGTTCTGGAGATATTTGTATTCTCATGATATTAATTTAAGCCTCTTTTTTTGCTTGGTTTGCCTTGGTTCTTCCCAGAGGTCTTTCAAATTTATTGTACTTTCTATGTTTATTACATCTTTTTTGTTTCTAAAGAAACAGGGTCTTGTTCTGTTATCCAGGCTGGAGTGCATGATCATAGCTTACTGAAGCCTTGAACTTCAGGGCTCAAATGATCCTCCTGCCTCAGCCTCCCCACCTAGTTGATGTTATAGGTGTCTGCCTCTGTACCAGCTAATTAAAAACATTATTTTATGGAGATGTGGTCTTGATATGTTGCTGAGACTGGCCTTGAACTTGTGGTCTCAGGTGATCCTCTTGCCTCAGCCTCCCAAAGTGCTAGGATTAAGGCATGAGCCACAGTACCTGACCTTGTTATGTTTTTGTAACTTCATGTAACTCGTATTAATGTTTGGGCATAAACCATTTTGGGATTCCGTTATCACTTCTTAGAATTTGATAATTGTGTTTTTTTCCTTTGAAAATTCTTAGACTCTGGATGGTTTTAACAGGGGAGGTTATCCAAACCTTTGGTGTTATTTTCCTCCTTAATTATTGCAGGGTTTTTAAGAAATTATATGCAGTATGCATTAGGTATTAGGATTATGTGGAACATGTTAATAATTTTTATTTAACTTCTTTTTTTAGGGAAACTACCACAAAAAGAAGAGCCTTTAGTAGTCAAGTCATTTTAGAATGGGGGAATTGTGAGAAAATATGTCCTATTTCATAACTACTTAGTTACCTATTTATCCCAAGAACCTTTGGGGATCCTGATTACTCTTGAGGGTAGTGGGGTACCAACTGCTTCTTTGCTTCTTTAGTATCAGTAATGAAAATAGTACTTATAAACTTTTTTAGGATTGTATGTTGTTATTAATTGTTTGATATATGGCAGTTAATTAGAGATTCTTGATCTCAGTTTGATGATTTTAAAAATTAAGGTGAATAAAATCAGACTGTTATCTTACACTGCACATAAAAATCAATTCAAAGCGGATTGAAGACTTAAATGTAAGATCTGGAGCTATAAAAATCCTATAGGGAAAAAGTTTTTTGATTTTGTTCTTGACAGTGATTTTTTTGGATGTGACACTGAAAGCATAGGCAGCAAAAGCAAAAATAAAAAAGTGGAACGATATCGAGCTAAAAAGATTCTGCACAGCAAAAACAAAACAGTGAACAAGATAAAAAGTTAACCTGTAAGTGGAAGAAAATACTTATAAAACATATATTTGAGGGCGCCAGCCCCATATACCAGAGGTGGCGGGTTCAAACCCGGCCCCAGCCAAAAACTGCAAAAACAAACAAGAAAACCCCACATAGTTGATAGGAGCCAATCTTCCAAAATTTATAAGGAATGTATACATCTGTCTATTCAGATCCTTTGACCACTTTTTAATCAGGTTATTTCAAAGAGGACATAAAAATGTCTTAACAGGTATATGAAAAGGTGCTCAATATCACTAATCAGGGGAATAAAAATCAAAACCATAATGTGGTATTACTTCACACCTTTTAGGATGGTTATTATCAGAAAGTCAAATGACAAACAGATGTTGGTATGAGAATGTGGAGAAATGGAAACACACTGTTAGCAGGATTGCAAATTGGTACAGCCATTATGGAAAATATTGTTGAGGTTCCTCAAAAAACGAAAACTAGAACTATCATCTGATCCAGCAGTTCTACTTTAAGGTATATATCCAAAGAAGTGAGATCAGCCTCTCGAATTAAGTGGATTATTACAAAAAGTTTGAGATAGACAAAAATCAAACATAAAATCCATGGAAATGGAAACAGATGAAGCCTTCCCCACAACACTGATAGCTGAGCAAGTTGAAACTTGCACAGGTGAATCAGAAAGGACGCTATTGACTATGTTTCTTGGAAGTAAAATAATGGACCATAACACAGTCCTTTTTTTTTTTTTTTTTTTTTTTTTTGAGACAGAGCCTCAAGCTTTCGCCCTGGGTAGAGTGCTGTAGCATCACAGCTCACAGCAACCTCAAACTCCTGGGCTTAAGCGCTTCTCTTGCCTCAGCCTCCCAAGTAGCTGGGACTACAGGCACCTGCCACAATGCCTGGCAATTTTTTTTTCTTTTTTGGTTGTAGTTGCCATTGTTATTTGGCGGGCCCAGGCTGGACTTGAACCTGCCAGCTCTGGTGTATGTGG
The DNA here is from genome assembly GCA_963574355.1 of Loris lydekkerianus. NCBI lineage: Eukaryota > Metazoa > Chordata > Mammalia > Primates > Lorisidae > Loris > Loris lydekkerianus. The sequence continues at coordinate 24,310 of CAUYPK010036283.1, forward strand.
CTGGTGCCTTAGCCACTTGAGTGAGCTATAGGTGCTGAGCCATAATACAGTCTTATCTCAAAACTTTTGTAGTAATACATGTATCTATATTTCCATGTTTGTTGGAATATGTACAGTATACAGTTGGTAAGCATGTAGTTCAACTGGTTGAAGTGGAAGTGAGTGAACTGCCACTAAATATTATTTAGTATCTTGGAGCATCAGTAAGTTTTACAAAACAAAATCAGAACATTTGTTATTTTAGTCAGTGGATTAAGTAAAGATTTGTTAAGAGAGTATATATTGTGACCTTTTGAAGAGTGTACATCCCTGGATAGATAGAAACCGTTAAAATGATCCAAGGAGTAGATCAATACATGGTTACTTTTCCCCTATATCCCACATGTTCTAAATGTTTAGAGGTGTTATAGTCCCAAGGAAATTGTTTGGTTTAAGCACTTTGCACCACTTTGAACAAGAATTTGTATGCAGGACAGATTTGATGAGTGAAGTGAAGAGGGAGGGAAAAGCCAAAAATGGATTTTGATTATGCATGGGTGGTAGTCACGGGACAGAGAATGAGGGGAGAGGTGTGTAAAGAGTATCTGGAGGGGCTGTACAGGGCAAACAGGATTGGGAGAGTCATTTATATGATATTTCCCCCTAGATTTGTACATTTTATCTTGAATTTTATACTAAGGAACATAATAAATATATATACTTAGCTAATATGGAAACCAGTGTTTTCTCTTTCTGGGGTGGATCGGCTTATATGATTTTATTATAAAATAAATTATGAAATGAATGTGGTAACCTTTTTATTTTATAATTCTTAGACTTCATCATTACAAGAAAGGTTTTATATATGATATGTGAAAGAGCAAAGAATGCAGGGCAGCTAGCAGTTGTTTACAGCCTGGTTTGCAAATGGCAACGAAATACATTAGTTTGTCAGCTGAATGAAAAAATTAAGCTTATTTTTCTTTCTGTGGCAAATTAATTTTATTGTAGTATGCCACAGCCATTTTTATTACAATCCTCCTAGTCTTGGAACAGCAGCCAATTCCAGGAATTAAGAGAATTAGGTTACTTTGCCTACTGGCACAAAAAATATCCAAGGTATTAAATCATTGGCTTGTCTGTTTGGGGCACAATCAGAAATAAAGTTTAGAGATAAAAGTTGATTTGCATACTGTTTACATTTGTTCATACTTTAACAGGTATATTTTTCTATTTTGCTCAGATTTGTATAATTCTTCTTGAATCAGATTTTCAATTGCTATTAGGTTCAGAGGAATAGAACTTTAATACAATTATAGGATAAAGACTAAATCTGGGATATAACTACAGTAACTTGTTGCTACTGGATATAAAATATTCTAACCTATTGATAATGTGTTTAATGACTATATATAATAATATAAATGTTATGTTAATATATACAACATTTTAAAGGGTTTACTAATCTATTATATCAAGTAATAGGAGAAACCCACTTAGTAGTGGGGAAAATGTTAATTTTAACTTCAGTGTTTTATAAAAAAATGTTATTATTTTGCTTAAAGCAGTAAAAGCAGAGATGAAAGTGACTAGATGAGAACCTTTTGATTTTGTTAGGATAATCGCTACTCAGCTTTATGGCTAAGATCAAGTGTGATTTTGTTAGGATAAAACTTGGTCAGCTGTTATAGACATCTTTATTACTACAACTCAATGATTTTTGTGAGATTTTGGGGAAAATTGTTTTAACTTTCCACTCTTAAGCTCTGAAGGTCTTCTTTGCCTTTCTTTTCTTACAGCGATTATTTTTCTATTTTGAAGCTACAACAATGGAAGACATCTTTGGCTCTACAGAATCTCTCTCTGTAGAACCACTGTGCTCTTAAATCTCCCAAGATTAAGGAGGAAGAAATTGTTTTAGAATAAGTAGAAAGATATCAGGAAAACTAATTAGTCCTTAGGGTCTCTGGCAAGTAAAAAACAGAATAAAGATAAAGAATGCTATGATTAGCTAAAAGTAACTTATTTATAATTTATAATATGGTCTAGGCTTAGCACTTAAAATTTAAACTTAAAACCCTAGCTGGGGTGTTGTGGCAGGCTTCTGTAGTCCAGCTAAGATTTGGCAGGCTAAAGCAGAAGAATCATTTGAGCTCAAGAGTTTGAGCTTGCTGTGAGCTAGGCTGATGTAATGGCACTCTAGCCTGGGGCAATAAAGTGAGACTCTGTCTCCAAAAAAAAAAAAAAGTAAACTTGAAACTTAATAAATTTAAATTTCCAAGTCAGTAGAATTTAAAAAGCTTCCTACAATGTTTAAACATTAGGACCTTTTGTGGTATTATCTTATACAAAGTATGCTATGCTATGCTACTTCTCATTGACTTAGGTCTGCCAGACATTACTTGAAAGATCTTTCTGCAACCTTTGAAAATAATGGTTAAAAGTATGTTGCATTTAGGCCTGTCCAAGTCCAATGTGGTGTTTACAACTAATTGATCAAAACCAGTTTAAAATTTCTTCATTTATGGTATTCTCCACTTTACTGCATTTGACTAGCCTAAAAGATTATCTAAGTCAGTATTCCCCAAATTTGATTATATGTCAGATTTAACAGTATGTTCTTAGGCTCCAACCCAAGTCTAATGAATTGCAACCTATGCAGGTAAAGCTCAGAAATCTTTTTTTAAACAAGTCTTTCAGTGTTAGACTGGCATAGATTGATTGGAAATCACTGCCAGTGCTCTCATTTTCTAGATGAAAAATCTCAGGCCCAGAGGAGATAAGTGACATGTCAATGTATATTCAGTTTTGTCCTCTTCTCTGCAGGGCAGTGCAGTTTGCAGAGTATTTTGAGTTTAGGTCATCATAGCTATAGAACTCCTTTGGTTGATGGACCATGTTCAAATGCCTCTTAGGAGTAAAAGGTTGGTTCTTCATTTGACTCTTTAAGACATTGTCATGGCAGACAACATTTCCTGAGCTATAGTAGGTGGACATTAAATCCATGACAGGAGGCGGCACCTGTGGCTCAGTGAGTAGGGCGCTGACTCCATCTACCGAGGGTGGTGGGTTCAAACCCAGCCCCAGCCAGACTGCAACAAAAGAAATAGCCAAGTGTTGTGGCGGGCACCTATACTCCCAGCTACTCAGGAGGCTGAAGCAGGAGACTCACCTAAGCCCCAGAGCTGGAGATTGCTGTGAGCTGTGTCTCCACAGCACTCTACCAAGGGTGACAAAGTAAGACTCTGCCTCTAAAAAATAAATAAATAAATAAATAAATCTATGACAGGAGGATAATCCAAATATCTTCTCCTTCTCATTAATATTCTATGTATAAGTATAGTCAGATATTTTGGAAACTTGCAGAAATAACTTCAGAAACTAGATCCAATTAAAAACATGTGAGTAAAATATATAAATTGGTGTTAGCAAAGTGCTACTTTTGTATCCAACTTCAAGATATAACTGACATATTACACATATTTAAAATATACAAGTTGATAAATCTTAATATATCTATATATACACATAGGAAGCCATCATCACAATCAAGATAGTGAACTTAACCAAAACCTCCAGAAGTTTCTTTATGCTCCTTTGCAGTCCTTTGTCGCCTGCCACTCCATACCCTCCTTCATCCTCAGGGAACAATTGCTTTCTGTCACAATAAATTAGTTTTGCATTTTCTAAAATTGTGTGTAAGTGGAAACACATAGTGGGAACTCTTCAGGAATGGAGAAGGGCTGGCTTATTTCAGTGAGCTGATTTTTTTTTTTTATTATTTTTTATTAAATCATAGCTGTGTACAATATCAGCTGATTTTGAGAGTTTGTCCATAAAATAGCAGATACCGAAACTTAAAAAAATTACCTTATATTTATTTTAGGGATATCCCATAGTTCCTCCAATTGATGGGCATGTGAATTGTTTTTAGAAATTATAAATAAAGCTGCTAAGTAGTACAATTCTTCATACAGACATAAGCTTTTATATTGAGTAATTACCTAGCAGTGGAGTATCTTTAGTTATATGGATATGAATATGGGTATCTTTTAAAGAAAACATCACTTTTATTTTTCTGAAGTGGTTTTACCCTTTTAAATTTGTACTCATACATCAGTGGATGAGACTTCCTGTTCTTCCACAGTCTTGCTAACACTTCCTGTGGTCAATCTTTATAATTTTAGTTATTCTAATATTTGTTCAGTAGTTTCGCATTGTGATTTTAATTGGCATTTTATTAAGGACTAATGCTGTTGAGCATCTATTCATTTGCCTGTTTTTCAGTCTTTGTGTGGCTTTTTATTAACTTAACAGTGTCTTTTTTGTTTTGTTGTTTTTTAAAATAGTGCCTTGCTTTTGTAGCTGGCCTAGAATGCAGTGGTGTTACCTTAGTTCACTGCTACTCAAACTCCTGGGCTCAGGGAATAGCTGGGACTATAGGCATATGCCACTGTGCTTGGCTAGTTTTTCTATTTTTAGGAGAGATGGAGCCTTGCTGTTAGGCTGTTCGCGAACTCCTGAGCTCCAGCAATCTTCCCTCCTCAGCCTCCCAGAGTGCTAGAATTACAGACAGTAGCTGCTGTGGCTGGCCTTAATAGTGTCTTTTGAGAAACAAGAGCTACTGATTTTGGAACTCAATTTATCAGTTCTTTTATGGTCATGTTTTGGGTGTTGAATCTCAGAAATCTTTGCCTGACCAACGGTCGTAAGTCTTTTCTACTTTGTTCCATTATAAAATTCTTAAAACGTTAGGTTTGGCATTTATTTGGTTCGGTGGTTCATTTTCTTTGTTAATTTTTGTATGGAGTGATGTATAAATTGAAGTTCCCTTTTTGCATGTGGACAATGAACTACTATAGCACCATTTTTCTCTATTTATCTCCAGCCAGGAGATAAATTATCTTTGGGGTTTTTTAAAATTTCCATATGTGGGCATATCTAATTTTGGAGTCTCTTCTCTTCCATGGATCTGTTTGTCTATCTTGATGCCAGTCTATACTCTGTAGGTTCTGTAGCTTTGTAGGAAGTCTTGAAATTAGAGTGGTAGTCTTCTGACTTTGTTCATCTTCAAAGTTGTTTTGGCTATCCTAGATCCTTTGCGTTTCTATTTTGATTTTATCACTAGTTGATGTATTGAAAATAATTAACATGAGTCTTCTTTTTTTTTAATCTAAATCTTCTTTAATGCCTCTCAACAATATTTTTTCTAGTTTTAATGTATAAATTTTCTGTTAAATTTATCTGTATTTTATATTTTTTGATGGTATCAAAATGGCAAAAGAGTTTCAAAATTTCAGTTTCCAGTGTTGCTGGTATATATGTGGATCTCGACTCTTCTAACTTTGCTAAAATCATTTCTCAATTCTCAAAATATTTTGGTAAACTCTATTAGATATTCAGTTTTCTTGAATGTATCATATGCAAATAAAGACAGTTTTACTTCTTTCTTTCCAAGGCAAATGACTTTACTTACTTTTCTTGCCTTATTGCACTGAATAAAACCTCTAGTAATTGTTGAAAAGAAGGATGGGAATGGACATCCTTGTCTTGTTTCTGATTTTGAGAGAGAGGTATGGAGTCTTGTACTGTGTACAATGTTATCTGTTGGTTTTTTGTAGATGCCCTTTATTGGTTTAAGAAAATTTCCTTCTATTCTGTTTCCTAAACATTTTTATCAGGAATTTATGTTGGATTTTGTCATGCTTTGTGTGCATGTGTTGAGATGATCTTTTTTTTTGTTGGTCTTTTGTTTTTTTGAGACAGAGTCTCATTATGTTGACCTCAGTAGAGTGCCATGATGTCACAGCTCACAGCAACCTCAAACTCTTGGGGTTGCCTCAGAGTTGCCTTGCCTCAGCCTCCCTTGTAGCTGGAACTACAGGCGCCTGCTGCAATGCCCAGCTATTTTTTGTTGCAGTTGTCAATGTTTAGCTGGCCCAGGCTGGGTTCGAACCCACCAGCCCTGGCACTGTAACCACTATGCTAAGGGCACTGAGCCCTTTTTTTTTTTAATGGAGTGAATTATTCAATTCAATTTTTCAAATATTAAAGCAGGCTTGTATTTCTGGGTTAAGTCACACTTTGGTCATTCCACATTATCGTTTTAATACATTGTTGGAATAAACATATTGTCTAGAGTTTTTGTCTACATATAAATGAGAGATATTTATCTGTAGTTTTATTGTAAAATTTGGTCTTGTTATCTGAATAATGCTGACCTCATCGAATGAATTGAGAAGTATTCCCTTTTCTTCTGTTTTCTGAAAGATTTTATATAGAATTGGTATTATTTCTTTCTTAAATATTTGGTAGAATTAAATATTTCCTCTGGGCCTGGAGTTTTCTTTGTGGGAAGATTTCTAACTACAAATTCAGTTTCTTTAATAGATAATCAGGTTATCAATTTCTTTTGTAAGCTTTAGTGGTACATGTTATTAAGGATTTAAAAAAAACCCTCAAGTAAGTTGTTGAATTTATTGACACGTAGTTGCTCATAATATTCTCTTATTTATGATATGTGTGTAATCTCTAATGATACCACGTTTCTAATTTTACTTTTGAGACAGGGTCTCACCCAGTTACCCTGGCTGGAGAGCAGTGGTGTCTTCATAGCTCACTGCTTGCTACCTTGAACTCCTGTTTAAGTGACCTCCTGCCTTAGCCTCCTGAGTGGCTGGGATTACAAGTTTGTGTCACCATGCTCAACTAATGGTTTTTGTTTTGTTTTTTTTTTAATAGAGATGGGGTCTTGCTGGTTTTGAACTCCTGGCCGCAAGCCTTGATCTCCCAGAGTGCTAGGATTACACATGTGGGCTATAGCACTCAGCCACCTTTCTCATTTTTCCCCCCTGTTATTTCTGACTTGATTAGTAAGTTTTATTGATATTCTCAGAGAACTAGTTTTTGGGCTTCATGGGTTTTTCTGTCATTTTTGTTTTCTAATTATTTTGTATTTCACTTTATTCTTCAATGGGTTATGTTTACAGTGGATTTTTTTTGCTTTTATTTTTTATTATCTTAAGGTGGAAGTTAATGTTGATTATATAGACTGTTTTAGTGCTATAAACTTGTCTCTAAATACTATTTTATGGCATCTAACAAATTTTGATACATTGTGACTTCATTATTTCTCTTTTTAAAATATATTCTAATTTCATTTGTGATTTTTTTGTCTTTGATGGATTACTTAGAAGTATGTTATTTAACTTCTGTACATAATTTGGGATTCTCCAGAGGACTTTTTGTGGTTGATTTCTAATTTAATTCATTGTGTTCAAAGAACATACTTTGTATAATTTGAATCCTTTTAAGTTTATAAATACTTGTTTTATAGCCCAGAATATGGTCTCTCTTAGTAAATGTTCTCAAGAATGTCATTTAGGTAAAATTTTGGAAAATTTCAGCCATTATTTTTTCAGATCTTTTGTCTTTCCCTTTGGATATTGGAATTACATGTATGTAAGGCTGTTGAAGTTATCCCACAGCTCAGTAAAGATTTTTTTCATTATTTTTATTCTTTTTCTCTGTGTTTTACTATAAAATGTTCTTTTTGATACATCAAGTTGTTATCTTTTCTTCTGTCATTCTATCCAGTGTGTTTTTAGTCTCAGATATTATAGTTTTCATCTCTAAAAGTTTTCCTTGAGTCTTTTTAATATCTTTCATGTCTATATTTTTGAATATAAGGAATATAGTTATAACAAGTGTTTTGTGGCTTTTGTCTCCTAATTGAACATCTTTTCAAGTCTGGGTTGGTTTCAGTTGATTGATTTTTTTTTTTTTCCCCCTCCTCATCTTGAGTCATGTTTCCCTGCTTCTTTGCAATTTTTGATCTCACTGTGTCGCCTTCGGTAGAGTGCTATGGCATCACAGCTCAGAGCAACTCTTGGGCTTAAGCGATTCTCTTGCCTTAGCCTCCCATAGCTGGGACTACAGGCACCCGCCACAACGCCCAGCTACAGGTAGTAATTTTGACTTGTTTGGTGCTGGTTATTTATGATGTTGTTCTTATTTTGTTTTGAGACAGAGTCTTACTATGTTGCCCTCGGTAGAGGGCTGTGGTATCACAGCTCATGCAACCTCAAGCTCTTGGGCTCAAGTCATTCCTTGCCTCAGCCTCCCTTGTAGCTGGGACTACACCATGCCCTAACGCCCTGCTATTTTTTGTTTGTTTAGCAGGTTCGGGTGGGGTTCGAGCCCACTAGCCTTGGTGCATGTGGCTGGTGCCCTGTCTGCTGAGCTGTGGGCACCAACCCTATTTTTTATATTCTTAAAAATATTCTAAATATTCTTAAATATTCTTGGCCTTTCTTCTAGGGTAACATTAAATTACCTAGACATCGTTTGATCCTTTTATGTTTTGCTTTTACTATTTGTTGGGTAGAATCAGAGGAATGTTGGGGCTAATTATTCCTTACTCAGGGGCAATAACCTTCTAACTGCTCTGTGTAACATCCCTTGAATTAATGAAGTTTTGCGGTCTTACTGTTGGAAACATTCACTGTTCCCATGCTTTTGTGAATATGTGGTACTATTCTCTCTCGTCCTTTTGGACGATTATTTCCTTACCCATCCATTTGTTGAATGCACTGCTGAATACTCACTTGGACCCTTTGGAGATCTGTAGGATTGTTTTTCTGTGTACCTTTCTTTCATTACTAGGTCTTTCCAGTTTATTTAAGTTTATCTACCTGGACTTTCTTCTTATTCTGCCTAACTGCAGGAGTTTGTAAGAGTCTGTCTCGGTTCTTGATCCACATACAGAGGCCTAGAGACTCTGAAGGCAGTAAATTATCTTGGCTGGAAGTGTAGGTCTGGTACTCAGTCTTGATTTGAGTGTGATCATTTCTTGAGGTTTGATTTTGTGCTGTGGAGTACATTTGACTATGTCTTCTATCCTTTTAAAAGCTTATGTATTTATATGCCAGTAAGCTTAGTTTTAAAATTGCTTTTTTGGGAGAATGGGAATTCGCTTTGCATTTGGAATCTTCTTATATTTTGGATATTCAGTTTGTTCTCCATAATGCCTAGTAAAAATGAAATTATATCAATAAAATACTCAGTACATATTTGAAGAATAACTTAATTTTTGCCAGGCTTGGTGGCTCATGCTTAGCAACTTGAGAGGCTGAGGCTAGGCTCATGCCTAGCAACTTGAGAGGCTAAGGTAGGAGGAATGCTAGAGACCATGAGTTTGAAAACATCCTGGGCAACATTACAAGACTCCATCTCTGAAAAGATTTTAAAAATTAGCCAGACATGGTGGTGTGCACCTCTAGTCTCAGCTACTCAGAAGGCTTGAGACAGGAGGATTTTTTGAACCCACTAGTTGGAAGCTGCAAGGAGCCACGATCTCAGCACTGCATTGTACTCCATCATGGGCAACTGAGTGAGATCTAGTCTGTTAAAAAAACAATTCTGAGTATACCAGGATAAAATTTTTTCCATCTTCACATTTTTGAGATTTGATTATCACTAGGGGAGCCTTGATGTCTGGAAGGTAGCTGTTTGTTGAATAAAATGCTGATACTTTGACATTACTCTTAAAAACCCACAAATATTTTGTTATGAGAAGGAATTTATATATTTCACTAGGGGATCTACCTGTTAGAGATGAGTTGTCATCCTGAGAGCTGCTTGGAAGACTTGAGACATTTTTTTTTTTGCTACCAGATGTCTGCCGGCTCCTCTGACCTAGATGTAGTTCCAGTGGGAATTTCATTATAGATTCTTGATCTTAACTCTAATTCCCTGGGTAATCTAACATTGCTGGTTTTAGAATTTAATAGTCTTTGGAAATTCTTCAAGATAAATTTGTTATTTTCTTTAGCATGGATTAATGACTTATATAATGTGTTATTTTAAATGTGTATGTACTAGTATTCTTTTGACATGAAATGAGTATAAAGAAAATCTGAATTCTATTTTTTAAATTTCTCATTTATTTTAATTATTGCTATATTTGTTTTAAAGATTTTTGAGGGTGTGTGGTATGAGACAGAAGTCATCATGCACTCTGAGTTTGTCAGTTTTATCTTAGCCTGTTAACTTTACCTTTCTTGCCAGGTTTAATGAACTTCTTGACACATTAAAATAAGCCAGTTTACCATTTTATCTTTTTGTTTCTCGGTCAGCCTAGTATGTAACATGTGTAATGTTGAGCATTTCAAAAATTAAGAATTAATGTGTTTATTAAGCAATTTAAAAAGACTATTGTGATGTTTAATTTTATGTGGCAACTTGACTGGCCAAGAGATGAAAAAAATGCTGGTAAATATTGTTTCTGGGTATGCCTGCCAAGGTGCTTTCAGAAGAACATTAGCATTTGAATCTGTAGACTCTGTAAGGAAGACCACTCTCACCTGTGTGGGTAGGCATTGTACAATCTATTGAAGGTCTGAATAAAACAGAAAGATGAAGGATAAATTCACTTTCTGTTCTGAAGTTGAGACCTCCATTTTCTCCTACTCTTAGACATTGAGGCTTTTGCTTATTGAGGCTTTTGCTTTGGATTGAAACTTAGCCCACACCATTGTGCACACACCTCATCTCCCCAGATTATACTAATTTTGCATTTTTCTGCATGTTTGAAATTTTTCATAAAAAAATGTTAAGGAAAGAAGATTAACCTTACCATTCTACTTTTAAAAGAAGAAAGCCCTTTTAAGTGTCATTACTTTTAAAATAGTTTACCTAATGTTGGTAAACTATTTCTCAAATACCATCTTAAAGAGAATATATCTATGTTTTTCTGATGTCTTAGCATTATTCTGATACGAATTATTGCCAGGTGCCAGACATAGTGGCCTTCAGAGTCTATTGACATATATGAGAAATTTGTCTTCAGTAAAAATTTCAGAAGATGGTTTTACATGTGTGGGTTTTGAATTCTGTTAGCAAACTTCCTAAGTGTAGCAAATAGACTTCATTCTACATTCCAACACTCCAGTCTGTTGAAACAGACTGTTGAGAAGAATTCTCAGACTTTTTGGCACAGGAAGGAAGCTAAGACAGGATCAGCCAAAAATGACTGTGTGCTTGGAAAAAAAGGGTTAGAGTGATGGTACTGCTGTATATTTTTGTTATCTGGGGTTAACAAGTGAATTGGGTATAATTTGTGTATACCATGAAAGCAGATGTTTTGAATTCAGATGCATTTAATTCCCTGCTCTGCCCTTTTCTTGGATCTCACTGATGCAGTTTCTACTTCTAATCTATAAATAGAGTAGAACCTCTGTAAGTTGACCACCCAAGGGCCTGTAACAAACTCAAACATCTAGAGATGGTCAACATAAGAAACTAGGCCTACTATACTGATAGATACATGTGGCACATGTTTGGTCTGTGAAAATTAGGTCAATTTAAGGTGGTGGTCATGTAGGGAGTGGTCAACTACGGGAGTTCTACTGTATTTGAGCACTGTAGCTCTTCTCATTGTCTCAGCCCTCTCCCTCTTGCCTTTTTGTTTTTGTAAAAAAGAGATAGAGTCTTAGTCTGCCGCCGAGGCTAGAACACAATTATGTGATCATAGCTGACTGCAAGCTGGAACTCCTGGGCAGTGAATTATCTGCCCTAATTTGGCTTTGTGCTATGTTAGGCTGATGTTTAGTATTGTTCTGAGAGCACTTTTGGGGACACCCTTGCTCAGATTCTCTGGAGTTGTGTTGTATTCCCTTGTCTACTGGCAGGTACTCTCCTCTCCCCTTGTAGGATTTGCTCCTTCTAGGCATTCCTTTCAAGTAGATCCTAAAACAGCCTCAGGATAGCTGATCTTCTCTATCCTGTTCCCCATAGGGGAAACATCTTTTTTTTACTTTCTTTTGTAGGCAGGTTGATGTTGTGGAAATTTTCCAGAGGCAGCAGTTGTTTGCCTTGTCTTATGCTTTAATAAAAGAAAATGTAACCTTGTCTCATGAGTGTCATAATACTAATATTAATGGAGCATTTATGGATAAATTATTTTTAAAGATATTTCTTCACACAGTTGAGTTTGTTAGAATGTTCATAAAATACTGCCAGCCTTGCTATTATAATTTTAGCAACAGTTTTTGTGTGAGCAAATACTTGAGTGAACAGTGGAAGTATTCTAATAGTATATAATATGTATTATTTTGGTTGGTGTCTCATTGTTCATTTGGAAGATTGAAAATGTATTTCTGAATTCCTTCTCTTTCAACCTCTCATGACTACAAACTGATTATGAAAGTTTCCATTAAGCAGAATAAGAAAATGTACGTGCAGGTTACTGTACTTAACTGTTGAAATAGCAGGTAATCTTAGGAGCACTATATAATTATTATGTAATATGTGATTAAAAACAGGCAAAATAAGGAAAATATATTTTTCCAAAGTATTCACCAAAGAATTCCTTTTAAAAAAGAGAACTCTAGTGGTATGTTTTGAATCTATTTATACCTGTAAAAACTTCCAATTACATACTACTTTTCGGAAGCCAATTTATTGTACAACTATATTTTTTCTAGCGCATGTTTTTCTTGGACATTAAAGGACATTTAACTTTTAACCAGATTAACAAATTATTTTTTAATCTTTTGTGTATCTGATTTGTTGTGGTATAGCAGGCATCAATTTATTCTGATTAAACAGGACCTAGCCTGTATTCGCTATAAATTCCTGGGATCAACTTCTAATTGGTCTTTGTTGTTGTTTAGTAAATCTTTTATTTCTCTTATTTATTCATTTTTTATTCCTTTGGTTTTTTTTTTTTTTTTTTTTTAAGATGGAGTCTCACTGTGTCACCCTTGGTAGAGTGCGTGGCATCACAACTCACAGCAATCTCAAACTCTTGGGCTCAAGTGATTTTCTTGCCTCAGCCTCCCAAATAGCTAGGACTACAAGCACCTACCACAACACTGTCTATTTTCTTGTTGCAGTTGTCATTGTTGTTTAGCTGGGCTGGGCTGGGCTTGAACCTACCAGCCTGGGGCATGTGGTTGGTGCCATAACCACTGTGCTATTGGGCGCCGAGCCTGTTATTTCTCTTATTAATTTTCTAGTGGCCATTGTATTTGTTCTTCTAGATAGAACCTCCATAGTTGTGTTGTGTAGTGTGAATAAACTCAAATTTTGGACTCAAACCTTGTGCAAGTCATAACATCTCTAAGCTTTAGTTTCTTTAATTGTACAATTTAAAAAACTACTTTATAGAATTGTTACAATAATTAGATGAATTGTTTCATGGCAGTCATCCCACATAGAATATGTAGAGCTGCCACATTCTTTTCTTTTTCACAATTATGTAGTATTCTCTCAAGAGGGCATATATTTTATTTAAAAAATATATATTAAAGTCTTTTATTTAAATGAATACTTAGATTGTATCCAGCTGGTGGTTATTGCCAAATATGTTGGAATAAATATCTTTGCTCAGATATCATTTTTACAGGTAATTGTATATACTGGACAAAATTTTAGAATTAGTGTTATTGGCCCAAACCATCACTCTCCATAATGGTGGTATCAATTTACACTCCTACCAGTAATATGTGAGAGTGTTTGTTTCACATGTTCTTGCCCACAGTCAGGTATTTCCACTGTTTCAGGTATCCACTTCTGTGCAAATGATTCCAAAGTCTGAATCACCATTCACAACTCTCCCATCATTCCTTTGGGATTGCCCCGTATTTCAAAGGTTTTTATGAGAACACAACTCACATACACATACTTAGAATATAAAAGATCTAACGTGATATTGGTACATGATGTTTGAATAATTCCTACTTAATTTTATGAAGAGGGACATGACGTTCAGGTGTTGCAGCAAAAGTATTTGAGTTTACAAAATTGAACAGTGAAAGTAAACTTTGGGTTTCCCTTGAAAAACAACTGAAATAGTCATAAGATTTTTTTTGATATCTGGGAAATTTTAAATACATTTTAGAAATGTTTGCCAACTTATAGGAAACTACAGTGACTAAAATGGCGTGGACTTTTATAAATAAGGTGAATTGACGGGGTTTTTTTTTTTTGATGTTGTTTTCTTATCTATATAATTAATGATCTGTATGCTGAGTGATAATTTTGTTTTGCTCATCTAGGTAATGTTATTTTGTCTGTTCTTCTTGAAGTGCTTTATTTAACTTTCTTATGTTTGGTCATCCCATTTCTTGATACTATGTGGTCAATATTTCTTTGCTCTTTGTCATGATGTAATGTTTGTTTTTTTCCTTAGCCAGGGTTGTATCTTGATCTTCAAAATAACCATGCATGCAATTTACATGAAGCAGATAAGCATAACCTATGTAAATCTTTATTGAGTCCTTGAGAGGTAGTGTCTTTTTGTTTCTTTTCCTTTTAAAAACTATTTATTTATTTATTTATGCTGGCAACCTTAATAATGTTTTCATAAAATATGATCAATTTAGAAGTCTGTTTAACATGCCTTTCCCTTTTTGTCTTAGTGCTTTGCTTCTAAGTTACAGATGCAGTGGCTGAACAATACCCTGTGTGGTGTGACAGGTAAATTTCCCAATTTACCTGCCGTAATAGTGTGCTGTGTAATGCCATTCAATCATCTCTGAATTTTACGTGCCTGATTAGTTGAGTGAAGCAGATTTTCAATTTAAATGTAACTTCATCTGCTTGATTAAAAATGTAACAGAACATTATCTGCTGCAAATAAATTTCAGCGGAAGAGATGATTTTGCCTGTTTAAAAATAACATCTGTTTATGTTGGCTGCAAGCACACGATTAATACCCCTCTAATTTCGAGGTTTACCAGTCCAGCTCACCTGTCTCTTTGCATGGATAGTTGAAATTGATGGCTGTCGAGTATAAACATTTACCTGTTGATGTTTAGTTGATGGATTTCTTTTTTAAGGATAATACAGAATCCCATCATTGGGCATTCATTTATTTGCTGCTCATCAAGATGATTGACAGTTTTGCCAACAACATGGAGAAAGGATCTTCCTTCATGATGCATACGAGAAAAATTTTACCCCTCAGTGACGAGTACACTACAGAAAAACATATTCTTGTGGATTCTTTTTCATAGTTGATATTTATTTGAATTTTGGATGTAGAGTCCATGAGGATAAATTTAAGTCAACTGTGTAGTAAATAAATTTAAGTCAACTGAGGGTAGTACTCGCTTGCTGGCATTTTTCATTAAGTGATTATAGTTGTAGGCCATAAGGACAAGAAGAAAGATAGGAAAAACCAAAATGTTTATTCCCCTGTTCTCCTCCCCCATTTAGCATAGGGTTAGGTATGTAATACTACTCAATAATGATTTAGGAATTTGAATTAGAAATTATTCCCTGAATTTATTTGATATTCTACAAATGTAACAAACTAGATTTAACTGATCTAAATGTAAAAAAGTTAAAAAGTTACAGTAAAAAAATTATGGAATACTTGTCTCTTTTTTTGTAAATGAAATTTTCCTTTTAGGAGCTTCTTAATATATTTATTTTTGATCCTTTGAAAATTTTTAATAGATTTTTTTTGGGGTCAAGTTGAATTTTATTACATGTATATATTATATTGTACTACATATAGAGGTGAAGTCTGGGCTTTTAGTATACCTATTATCATAATAGTATATACATTGTACCCCATAAAAGTAGATTTTTAAATATGTGATTCACTACTAATTTTCCTAACTGTTAAGTAAACTATGAGCTGAAAAAAAAAGAAAACAGTAGATGTAAATAAATTCTAATGTTAGTAATGCAGTGGTACAGTTCAGTGGTTTTTAATATATTTAGTGTATAGTAAAACCGTGTGTTTTGAAAATTCTTATAGCTCCACAATCGCAAAATATATTGTCATTTTTTTGAGGAATGCTATGTTTATTTTGGTAGAGCAATTTGAACATGGCACTTATTTATTTATTTATTTATTTTTGAGACAGAGTCTAGCTATGTTGCCCTCAGTAATAGAGTGCTGTGGTGTCACAGCTCACAGTAACCTCAAACTCTTGGGCTTAGGCGATTCTCTTTTCTCAGCCTTCCAAGTAGCTAGGACTACAGGTGCCTGCCACAATGCCTGGGTATTTTTTTGTTATTGTTGTAGTTGTCATTGTTGTTTTTTTTTTTTGTTTGTTTGTTTTTTGAGACAGAGTCTCACTATGTCACCCTCAGTAGAGAGCCATGGCGTCACCACTCACACAACCTCAAACTCTTTGGCTTAGCTGATTGTCTTTTCTTAGCCTCCCAAGTATCTGGGACTACAGGTGCCCACCATAATGCCCGGCTATTTTTTGATGCACTTGTCTTTGTTGTTTAGCTGGCTCGGGCTGGGTTCAAACCTGCCAGCCTTGGTGTATGTGGCTGGTGCTGTAACCACTGTGCTGTGGGCACCCAGCCTGTCATTGTTGTTTTTAGCAGCAAACCCTGGTGTATGTGGGCGGCACCCTAACCATTGAGGTACGGGTGCTTAGCCCATGCCACTTCTTGATAGAGGAATGGTTATGTATTCTTTTCATAATATTTTTGTTCTTTGTCACCAAGTAATCAAAAATATTGCTGGTTGGAAAATTAATAAAGTAGAAACTCATCAGTTTTAATTTTTAGGGTTATTACATTGTTTATGATTTGAATGATGCTATCTATATTTTTTGAGGAGGTTTGCTTTTTATCAAAATGGTTTAATCACTAAACAAGAAAATCAATCAGTTTTTATTCCAAAATGTGGTATATTTAACCTCTAACTAATTTTATAGGTTTGGGCATTTTGCATGATACAATTGTTTTATTTACAAAATGTAAATATTTAGGGGTTGAGTCTTTTCAAATCTATTAGGTTATTGTGAATATTATAACAGTTTTTGCCATAGTGTTTTATGAAATAGTTCAAACTATAAAAAATGTACACACTTTTTGGTATGAGCATATTTGGTACATTATTTTATTTATTTGTGAATTTGTAATTTTATCATTATAACAAATTAATCTTATTTAGATATTTAAGTTAAATGAGATGTGTGGGTTTTTTTCTTAAACAGATAAGGTCACTGTACGAAACTTAAGTATTGTATGTTGTAGCTTTGTTTGTTATTACCTTGTCTTTTCTGTTTATTCATAGTTTGTAAAAGGTAAATGAGGTTTTCTGTTTTACTTGTCTAGGTGATATTTAATGTAAAATTAATGAACCCAGAAAAACTGATTCTATACCTAAAGAAGGTACATCTTCTAAGTAATTGTATTATTAGTTTGGCTGTAGGCTCTTCAGAGATTCTGCTAGTATGTGTCTCAAAAGGGAGTGAATAACATAGCATTATTCATAATAACCAAGACTTGGAAATAACACAGAATTCCATCAGTTCATTTGTGGTTAATACGAAATGTGGTATATTCTTAGAATGATTTCACCGATAAAGGAAATGAACCACAGATACTTGATTCAACATGGATGAACCTTGAAAAACATGCTAGTGAAAGGAACATACTCTATGATTTCGTTTATGTGAAATGTTCCAAAAAGGCAAATCCAGAGATGGAAAGGAGGTTAGTTGTTGCCAGGGGCTGGGAGGAAGTGAAAATGGAAAAGGTGACTCCAGTGAATATGTGGAATAGGTACCATATTTTGCCGTGTATAATATGCTCTTTGGGGGCCAGATTTTTGAGGGAAAAATAAGGAAGTGCGTTTTACATGGGTAGTACTAATTCCCTATCCGTACAAATGGTTTAAATTCTTTTATTTATGTTTATGCATTAAAAGTATAACTCTAGAAAGCAATAATGGTATCTGTATGCAAAAAGTACCCTGAATATAGTGATCATGCCCCTTCCAGCTACCCCCCTCACTGGCCTTCCCTTTACTAGATAGACAGTGTAGCTGCAGAACTCTCCATCTCACCCCACCAATGGCACCTGACACCACTGCTGCTGTCATCTTGGAAGCAAGCATGCCAACTGCTACAATGCACTTAGCATCAGGACCTCAAGACCTTGGTGAAAGGAGAGTGGAAATAGCTGCCAGGGGCACCTCTTGTGTTAGGTGCGAGGTACAGATTTGGCTTCTATGGAGCAGCAGAGTGCATGCCCAGGCAGTAGGTGAGAGGGGTCTAGACAACCTGAGTACCTGACCTTCCCCAACTGTCCTCTCCTGCCCACCCTTGTCCCCACATCCTCGCCATTTCCTATTCTCACCCATGTCTTTTTGGGGGAATGTGGCCCCAGCTGCTCCCCTAAGAACTGTGGTGGGCTTATTTCCCAGGAAGCTGATGTGAAAGGCCACAGCCAGTACTGCCTGCAGTGGCTCCTGATGGTAGATCCCTGCCCTTTCCACTGCCTTGTCTCTCACACAGATGGCCTCATGCTGAGGCCTTCTGGATCACCTTACTGAGGAGGAAGATTCCTGAGATGGGGTCTGGGGGGTATGGGTTTTGAGGCCTGGTCCTACTACTAGCTCACTGTTGGGACCCAGGGCTTCAGTCTCTAAGAAGTTTCTGTCTGTGAGGGCACCTGGCAGTGAAGCACAAAAGCTCAAGAGATACCTGAGCCCGTACATTGTAATTTTGAGCCTGTGACTTGTCCAAACCCCCAAGTTGTTGAGTTGGTATAGTTTCCTAAACTTGCCAATAAGAAGAACCATCTAGGATGCTTATTAATAGAATGGATATCCAGGAGTTTCTCCTAGAGAGTTGATTCAGTGTATTTTCTACTATCAGGGGCCCAGGACAGGCAGAGCTAGGTTTGGCCCCTCACACCAACTTGCTGGGAAATAAGTCCACCAGGGTTCTCAGGGGAGCAGCTGTGTACATTCCCACCAATGGACATGGGTTGGACTAGGAAATAAGAGGATGGTTGTGAGGATAATGGTGAGCTGGGAGGGGACAGTTGGGAGAGGTCAGGCGCTTAGGCTATCTGGACCCCTCTCACTTGCCTCCTGGGTTCACCCCTCAGTCTCTCTGAAGCACTGGCTCCACACCTCACACCTGTTGTGAGAGGAGATGCCACTGCACAGCCAGTTCTATGCTCCTTTAAAAATTAAAATGAACGATTTTTTCTGAAAGTTTGGAACAAAAACATGGATGTGCATTATACCCAGCAAAATAGGGTAGTAGTCTGGGCTGCACAGCTTTGTTCATTTTTCTTTGATATCTAAGGCTATGATCTGACACAGAGAGGAAGCTGTTGACAGGGAAAAGGGCTGGAGGTATGACACTAGACTTTTTATGAATTTTTTAAAAATTATAAAATTACAAGTATTGGTCTCATAAAATCTTAAGGCAAGTATCTTAATTTTTATTAACTATACAGGTACGTTATCTCTTGTTTATATGTGTTTACATAACTTTTAAAGACCTACATTTATGTTGTAGTAATTTAACAGATGAACGTAAGACAGCCTTGTGGAGAATCAAGCTGTCTTGAAATGTTGCTACGATTTTTTGAGGCTTCAGTTTATTAGGTTTACCGTATATACTCGAGTATAAACCGAGTTTTTTTGGCACAAAATTTGTAATTTTAAGAGGTTGTCAGCCTTTAAGGTAGATTGTAGATGCTTTGTTAAATCATAGAAACTTTCTCAGAGCCTGGCAGGTGCAGTGGCATGCCTATACTCCCTGTACTTGGAAGGCTAAAGTTGGCGGATCCCTTGGCCCAGGAGCTTGAGGCCATCCTGGGCAACTTAGCAAGTCCCTGTCTCTTTTAAAAATCTTATACATCAGCATTAGCTTATAGAATGTTCATGTGATTGAAATTAGGTATCTTTTAATTTGTTTAATAATAGTACAGTGTATACCTTTTGAAATTGTGCTAATATTTATTTTGTGACTCGGGAGAAAATAGATAATTGAATATAAAATATTAGTTCAGCTTTCAGAATTAATCCATTGAAAAATACTGATTGCTTTAGAGGTCAGTCATACTGAGTCGTGTGCTTTAATATTTGAAATAGGGTTTCTTTTCAACCTGTTACAGAAATGTTTTCCTCCTGTTACATCTTAGAGCTTCTGTGGAAGTACTTTGCTTTTTTGGGTTTGGACCCCATAAGACATTCCCAGCAACTTTTTTTCACAGCCTTTTCTTTGATATTCTTTTAAACCACAAAAATTTTCAGTGTTCCTAATGTTTTGGCCTACAAAACTAGAAATTTTGTATGGTTTAAACTATAAGCAAACAGTTAATTTGCTTTAATTTACTAGGCAAGTATGAGTACAATTTCAGTAATAGCAAATATGTTATTCATTGTTTTTCTGAATGCTATACATGTATTTACTCATTTTAGCTTCACAACAATGAAGTGAATTAGTACTATTATCTCTCATTTAAAGACAAGAAATAGATATAAAGAGGTTAAAGTAATGTGCTGGAGTGAGAGAGAGACCTAGGATTTGAACCCAGGCAGTCTTACTCCAGAGTCCACATACTTAATGACAATGCTGTATTGTCTTCTACTTGGAAGGCTAAGGTTGGCAGATCCCTTGGTCCAGGAGCTTGAGGCCATCCTGGGCAACTTAGCCAGTCCCTGTCTCTTGATCTAGTACCCTCTTGACCCTTTGTTAGTTTTGTAAATTCAAGTCCAATTCCTCCTTTTGCCTTGAGCCCCTCTTCTTTCCCTAAGCACTAGTGAGGGGTTGGACTTTTATTGCATTGTGTTTGCATTGTAATTTTGTGTTTTTCCATATGTGTTTTGTGATAGGGGAATAGATATGCAAAGGAATCTTTAGTGGTATCTATTATACTGACATTCACTTTTATGTATGTTATTTTGTAATTTTAGGAAGCCTCTACAGTTACTGTCAGTTCAGCAAATACTTATTGAGTGCTTTT
Organism: Loris lydekkerianus; assembly: GCA_963574355.1. NCBI lineage: Eukaryota > Metazoa > Chordata > Mammalia > Primates > Lorisidae > Loris > Loris lydekkerianus. The sequence continues at coordinate 45,037 of CAUYPK010036283.1, forward strand.
GCATCATAATTTGTTTTGTAGGAACTTCACGTGTGTAATGATGTTAACTGAATTAAAAATTTAGGACCAATTTTATCTGTGTAACCTGAAGATTCAGACTATGTGTTTTGGATCATTGGTAAAGCAAGTTGTTTTCTGTTTTATTTATTTATGTATTTATTTATTTATTATTGTTGGAGATTCATTGAGTGTATAAGAAACCAGGTTACACTGATTGCAATTGTTAGGTAAAGTCCCCTTTACAATCCTGTCTTGCTCCCAAAAGGTGTGGCACACACCAAGGCCCCACACCCCTCCCTCCTTTCCTCTCTCTGCTTTTCCTTTCCCCACCCCTCCCTCCTCCTTTCTCTCTCTCCTCTCCCCTTCCCCCACCTCCACCACATCCTTAATTGTTATTAATTGCCCTCATATCAAAATTGAGTACATAGGATTCATGCTTCTCCATTCTTGTGATGCTTTACTAAGAATAATGTCTTCCACTTCCATCCAGGTTAATGCAAAGGCTCCATTTTTTTTAATGGCTGAATAGTATTCCATGGTGTACATATACCACAGCTTGTTAATCCCTTCCTGGGTTGTTTTATTTATTTCTTAATGGTAGTTTTCCAGATTCCCGTTGTTGACATGTGTCAAAAGTATAAGCATTTAAATTATGCTAGAGCTAGGAGAATAACAGGTGTTTTAGTTTTTACAGGTGGGGCCCTGCAGGGTTCTATTCCTGTTCTCCTGGTCTGTCCTTCACTTGAATGACCAACATCTTTTTTTCTGTAATTCTTTTTTGTATTTGGTATCAATGGGGAACAGATAGAAGAAAGTTAGATTTATATTATATTTAAATCACCATGGTGTATTCAGACTTGTTTAAAATTATAGTCCATTGCAATGGTGTATGATTCTGGTTTGTTCAAGCGACAGTTTGGTATGAACTGCATTTTTGAGCAGCAGATCCTTAGAAACATCCTGGTTATGTTGAGGGTTTCTTGTATTGAGTGGAATGACCTTAGACAGTAGGCAACTTGAAATTCGACCTTAAATAGACTAAAGTTGTAAGGTTCATTTCAAAATACAGAAAAACTGAGGCCAAGTACATGGAGCAATTTTTTGGGTTTGAGAATGAACTTATACTTCATCAAATTAATAATTTTTCTTTTGTTGTTTGTTTTTTGAGACAAAGTCTCAAGCTATTGCCCTGGGTAGAGTGCCGTGATATCATAGCTCACAGAACCTCCAACTCTTGGGCTCAAGTGATCTTCTTGCCTCAGTTTTTCTATTTTTAGTAGAGAAGGTATCTCTCTGGGTTCCCTCCCCCCCCCAGGCTGGTCTTGAACTCATGAGCTCAAGTAATCCACCTGCCTCAGCCTCCCCAGAGTGCTAGGATTACAGGCATAAGCCACCAAGTCCAGCCTGCTAGTATCTTTATTATATCCTATTTCTTTAAAAATGATAAATTTTGGTCATGATGCACAATTTGAGTAATTGTCTATATATATGGGTGATGAATTAGTTAAAAAATTTAGATTAAAGCAAATGTGGTATTACAGAGCAGAATGCACATTAAAATATAAAGCCAGAGATTTTCAAAGAAATTCTGAGGCTTTTTTAACTCATGGCCCACAGATCCCTTAAGGGTCATGTTCCCGCTTTGCTGTTCCTACCAAAACACAGTAGGAACATCTGGGAAGCCCTGGTATAGAGTAGTTCTTCTCAAGGTGGGTCCTTGGACTTGTATTACCAGTGTTTAAAATGCATATTTTGGGCTCTATCCCAGATCTTCTGAATCTGAATCTCTGAAAGTGGGATACCAGAATCACTCAGATAATTCTTATACATGCCATAGTCTGAGAAGAAATAGATAGAAATGAATAGAGAAATGAGAGATCGGCAAGACTCCAACCATTATCTGAAAATGTAATTTCTTCCATCTGCATGTTTGAAAGTAGATGAGGAACAAAGTGAAATAGAACCTCCAGCTTTCACTATCAAGATTTGATCTCATTTCATCCTCTACACAATAACTAATTTGCATCAATTAAATTTCAGGGAGGCCATCTTCTGCATCCAGTACAACATCCGCTCTTTCATGAACGTCAAGCACTGGCCCTGGATGAAACTCTTCTTCAAGATCAAACCCCTCCTCAAGAGTGCAGAGACAGAGAAGGAGATGGCCACCATGAAGGAAGAGTTCCAGAAAACCAAAGACGAGCTCGCCAAGTCAGAGGCAAAAAGGAAGGAACTGGAAGAAAAGATGGTGTCACTGTTGAAAGAAAAAAATGACTTGCAGCTCCAAGTCCAGGCTGTGAGTTGGGGTATCACTAATCAGGATGCAAGTGCTAGAACTCTGGCCATTACCCATCAGCATGGGAGACACTTATTGGAAGGAGAAGGTTAAAACACTCCAATGGTACTAATAAGGGTTAATATATGCCGTCATTGTCCAATAACCACCCCACAAACAACACCAGGCAACAAAGCACTGTCCCTCATCTTCCATTCTACATAATTTCATCAAACTCCAGGATGGATGGCTTATTTTTCCTTTAAAATGTAGTCGTTAAAGGTGATTTTAAAATGAACCAATCCCAAATGAAATATTAAGGGGAGGATATCATGTACAGAGTAATTTTTTCTGAAACTCCTTTAAACTTCTTCTAGATGTCCACAGGTCTTAAATTCCAATATGAACAGCCAACAAATGCCAGAACTCTATGTCAAATTTTATTGAATTATTGTTTTTTATTGATCTCAAAAACTCAGATTTACTCTTTCCAAACTGTGTCTGGTCCGTGCTCCATCACGTCACACCCAGATTGCTGCATCAGGACTAAGTTGCTCTGCCTACCCTCAATTTGTCTCTGTCAGCCTGCTCACTGCTCACTCCTGAACCAGTCATTTTAAACCTGCTTCTGTCAACTCAGAAATATAATTTATAAGATGGAATTTCATTTGGAGTGAACTAAATTGCTCTGGTATAATTTACTCATCACAAAATAATATATATTTTTTCTGTTATGACTGGTCTCTACTATCAAATTTGGGCAGTATAATAACTCATTCTTCTAGATTATGGAAGGAAAAGGAGCCCTTTTCTACTCCACCTCCCTCAAATCTATCCTTTGGTCTCTCGAGTTGCCGAGATTTACTTAGAATCTATCCTGTACCACAATATTCACTACCTGGTTACATGCAGCACATTTTATTTTTTTTATGTATCAAAGGCTGACATAAAGGATCACTAACAAATATATAATCCAATGTCCCTCTCATTTCCTGCCTACCCTGACCCCCTTAATTTGAAACAGAAGGTTACTAGAGCATTATAATCAGAATCATCCTCTAATACTACAAAGAAAAATATAATATTTCAGTAGCAGCTATATCTTGTTATTCTGGAATGCTTCTCCACCCTCCTGCTTTTCTTTCTAATAGGCTGATTTCTGCAAAAGCAAATCCTACCCTTCTCTCAAGGCCCAATTCAAATATCACTTCGTTCATGAAATCATGAAAGAATTGATCTAACTTCTCTGATCTCTTGTGTCATTAATCCTTTTTACATTAAGGGAAGCTTTCGGGATATAGGTTTTCTAATCTACTATAGAATTGGCTTCTAAAGGATCAGAACAGCAACTGGTACATTTTGGTTTTCCTACATGTGGCAAATGTATTGCACTCGGCAAATGGTTCACGAAATAAAACTTTTTGAAAACATAAATAAATGAACACAGGAAATCCAAAGGACCAAATGCAGAAATTTATACTCTTATCATTGTAAAATATCTCATTTTTGTTTCCAACTCAAGGAAGCTGAAGGCTTGGCTGATGCAGAGGAAAGGTGTGACCAGCTAATCAAAACCAAAATACAACTTGAGGCCAAAATCAAAGAGGTGACCGAGAGAGCCGAGGATGAGGAAGAGATCAACGCTGAGCTGACGGCCAAGAAGAGAAAACTGGAGGATGAATGTTCAGAACTCAAGAAAGACATTGATGACCTTGAGTTGACACTGGCCAAGGTTGAGAAGGAGAAGCATGCCACAGAGAACAAGGTATGAATCATATTCTGCACTGCTAGACAGAGGTCTGCCATGCGACTAAACTGCTGGATAGCAACTAAGCTCCTTCCTTACCTTCTATAGGTGAAAAACCTCACAGAGGAGATGGCAGGCCTGGATGAAACCATTGCAAAGCTGACCAAGGAGAAGAAGGCCCTCCAAGAGGCCCACCAGCAGACCCTGGATGATCTGCAGGCAGAAGAGGACAAGGTCAACACCCTGACCAAGGCTAAAATCAAGCTAGAGCAGCAAGTGGATGATGTAAGTTTAGGGTTATCAATGAAACTCTTTTGTTCTAAAGGAAGCTAATTATCTCTTCTGAGTCAACATTATTTATATTTAGCTTGAAGGGTCCTTGGAGCAAGAAAAGAAACTTCGCATGGACCTAGAAAGGGCTAAGAGGAAACTTGAAGGTGACTTAAAATTGGCCCAAGAGTCCATAATGGACATTGAAAATGAGAAACAGCAACTTGATGAAAAGCTCAAAAAGTAATTATGAAAGAATTGCTTATGAATTTTCTTCCAATGTTAGATATATATAGACTAAATTGTTGTCCTTTGCTCCTTTTATAAAAGGAAGGAGTTTGAAATGAGCAATCTGCAAAGCAAGATTGAAGATGAACAGGCCCTTGGTATTCAACTGCAGAAGAAGATCAAGGAGCTCCAGGTAAGCACATGATTTTCATCAGTCTGGCTCAAAAGGGGACAGTTATGACACCAGGGAGCTGAGTTTATATTTCTCATCTCTCCCAGGCCCGCATTGAAGAGCTGGAGGAGGAAATCGAGGCAGAGCGGGCCTCGCGGGCCAAGGCAGAGAAGCAGCGCTCTGACCTCTCCCGGGAACTGGAGGAGATCAGCGAGCGGCTGGAAGAAGCTGGCGGGGCCACTTCAGCCCAGATTGAGATGAACAAGAAGCGAGAGGCCGAGTTCCAGAAAATGCGCAGGGACCTGGAGGAGGCCACCCTGCAGCATGAAGCCACGG
>CAUYPK010036284.1:0-45313 GCA_963574355.1 Loris lydekkerianus
TGAGCGCACACAGGTGACAGACAGTGACAGTGGAGCCAGGGTGAGCGCACACAGGTGACAGTGACAGTGGAGCCAGGGTGAGCACACACAGGTGACAGACAGTGACAGTGGAGCCAGGTGAGCGCACACAGGTGACAGACAGTGACAGTGGAGCCAGGGTGAGCGCACACAGGTGACAGACAGTGACAGTGGAGCCAGGGTGAGCGCACACAGGTGACAGTGACAGTGGAGCCAGGGTGAGCACACACAGGTGACAGTGACAGTGGAGCCAGGTGAGCGCACAGAGGTGTCAGACAGTGACAGTGGAGCCAGGGTGAGCGCACACAGGCAGGGATCAGGTAGTAGTTTTATGAGCTAGACCATTTCTGCTGGAAATGGCTCATGTCCCTGTGTCCCCACAGGTTTCCACTTCCCACAGCAACTGTGTTGGGAAGCTGGATTTTAAGATGTCCTCCAGCTTGGATCTTCCTGCTGTAGAAGCCCTTGACTGGGGTGGGGGAAAGCAGAGTTTAGAATAGCTCTGGGTGCTCAGCAATCATTGGTCAATGACAGCTGAATAAATTAGTGGACAGTCAGGGGAATGGTGTATGCTTTAAATGAGGGAAAAACTGGGAGAAAGCACATTTGGTCTCTTTCATAATTTTAGCTTCCAAGGATCCCCAGGCTGAAGGATATTACTGTGACAGAAGCTTTTATAACTGAGTCTACTATGTCCTGGTCACCTCATGTATGTCATCCTACCGATACTTACCATCCTAACTGTGCCTGCATGCAGGTTAAGTGATACGATGAGAGAAACTTCCTTTCTTTCAAGATTTCCAATAAAAGGAGCAGTTATTTCTATGGTGATGGTGATGATGGTTATAGTGGTGATGATGATGATTATAGTGGTAGTGATGTTAATGAATATAGTGGTGATGAGGATGATAGTTATAGTGGTGGTGATGATGGTGATGGTGATAATAATGATGTTGGGGGTGGTGAAGATAGCAGTAGTAATGATATTGGTGATGGTGATGATTGTGGAAGATGGGCTGTGAGGTGGCAGGGCCTCCATACACTGGGGAGACATTCACGGAATGACCCCCAGCTACTTCTCTTCCTTTAACAACAACCATTCTTTTCTCCTCTGCTAGAAGTCATGTAGCCCATGCATGCTGCCAGCAAGCATGCAGCTTTTCCTCTCTAAAGTTAATCTTTACTCCATATGCCAAGATTTATGTCATTTAGCAACCTTGTTTATATACCATATAAATAAAGCTGTTTCTGCAGTTCAGTGCTGGCTGCAGTCCTAGCTTCTCCAGCCCTCCCAATCCCATCTTTATCTCTTATATGTTATATGTGTGTCTTATTTTCTCATTCCCCACCATTCCCACTCTGGTTCATTCTCCTTCCTCGAGCTAATTTGAGAAAGATGATGGTGGTGGTGGAGATGGTGGTGATAGCGATGATGGCGATGGTGATGATGGTGGTGGTTGTGACTATGATTATGATGGTCATAGGCATGATGATAGAGATGATTATGGTCATTACAACTGTAATGATGATCATACTGATGATGAAGATGATGATGATGATACTGATGGTGATGGTGGAGATGATGGTAATGATGATGGTGATGGTGGAGATGGTGGTGGTGATGATGATGGTGATAGTGAATTTGGTGGTGATGATGGTGATGGTGATTGTGATAGTAGAGATGGTGATGATGATGGTGATGGTGGTGATGATGGTGATGATGATGTGGTGATGAAGATGGTGGTGGTGATGGTGATGATAATGGTGGTGATGGTGGAGATTGTGGTGATGATGGTGATGATGATGGTGATGGTGGTGATGATGATGGTGATGGTGGAGATGGTGATGATGATGGTGATTGTGCTGATGATGATGATAGTGGTGATGATGATGGTGGTGATGGTGATGATGATGGTGGAGATGGTGGAAATGGTGGTGATGGTGGAGATGGTGGTGATGATAGTTATGGTAATGATGATGGTGGTGATGGTGGAGATTGTGGTGATGATGATGGTGATGGTGGTTATGATGATGGTGATTGTGCTGATGATGGTGATAGTGGTGATGATGATGGTGGTAATGGTGATGATGATGGTGGTGATGGTGGAGATGGTGGAGATGGTGGTGATGGTGGAGATGGTGGTGGAGATGGTGGAGATGGTGGTGGTGATGGTGATGGTGGAGATGGTGGTGGTGATGGTGATGATGGTGGTGGTGATGGTGATGGTGGAGATGGTGGTGGTGATGGTGATGATGGTGGTGGTGATGGTGGAGATGGTGGTGATGGTGGAGATGGTATTAATGATTGTGATGCTAGAAACCTATATTTTGAGCAGTAGGAAACAGATATCTTGAGGAAAATGAAGACCTATGGGGGCCACCTAAGAAAGACGTTATTAACATTTCTCAATTGGCCAGCAATATTAGTCTCCCAATTAAACACTAATTAGATCCAATAAATGTTAAGTTCCAATTATGATGAGATTAAGATCATTTGCAACTCTTACAGGATGTTTGGGGGCATTTTAGTTCCCCTTGTTGGTCCAGACCCAGGTTTGAACAACTCAATTCCCCATCATGGATGTGTCACCAGCAGATGTCTGCCTTTCCTGAGCACAGCAGCACTAGCCACAGCACGGCTGGCGCAGATGGCAGCTGGGGACGTGCTTAAGTGTGGGCAAGAGCCCTGACCTAGCAATGACATGAGCCCATTACATTCACCTGCTGTATCTTCAGCTAAAAGCATGAACTGGTTTTGCATGGGAACAGGTTTTATGTGACATGTAAACATTTATTTAAAGAGAAATGAAAATAGCAACATAGAAAATAACTGCTTCCTGACTTTAAAATGCCCTCGCTATGCATCTCTGGAAGTATAATTATGCTTGTACAAATTTTGTAGCTACTGTCAAGTACATCTATGAGGAACACTATTTTTAAAGACTTTATAATGCAGCAGTAAAATTTCTGCTCTAGGCTAAAATATCATGGATCAAGGTGTCAGCCCAGCAGCTAATAATGTTATAGCCTTTCAATTCACATCTCTAGGTTTATGTTGTAAATGGGGAATTAATACCCAGGTAGGCATTTTCAGTAACTGCAAAATTTTCTGTTGCCAATTTTTGTGCCACCTAAGTTAAGAAGGTCCAAAGAATGATGAAGTATTTCTCCTTGACCCTGTGCTTCCTTGGTAGACACCTGCTCATGTCTCCTAAACTGCCCTGACCTCTGATGACCCTGGATGTCAGGGGGGCCTCTCTTCCCACTTGCTTGCCCTGCTGTAGCCCTGCTGGTCATCTTAAGTCCCTGTTGGAACACCCTGGCTCCTTGGATGGTTGCCTCATTAAGTGTCAGCTTGCAGGTCACCAGCTCAAGAGGCCTGCCCTGGGCACCAGACACAACAGCTCCCATAGTACTATTTTCTCACTCTCATCTGTCCCCTTAATAAGATGTACAGCAGTGGTTCTCAACCTGTGAGTCATGACCCACAGGAACTATATTAAAGGGCCACGGCATTAGGAAGGTTGAGAACCACTGATGTACAGGGCGGCATTTATTTTGCTTATGTGGTTTTGAAATCTTTTTTCTGTATAAGAATATAAGACTGTCTTAGCCTGTTTTGTGCTGTAACAAAATACCTGAGACTGAGTAATTTATAATTATTTCTCATAGTTCTAGAGGCTGGGATGCATCACCATCTCCACCATCACCATCATCATCACCACCACCACCATATGGCACCAACTACTCGCTCTGCTTCCAGTGCAACACCTTGTGGCTGCCTCCCTGCAGAGGACAAGTGTGTCCTCACCTGGTGGAAGGTGGAAAGGCAAAAGAGAGAAGCCTCTTTTATAAGGGTCTTAATTCCATTCATGAGGGAGAAGCCCTCTGGCCTCACCTTGCAAAGTTAAAAAAAACTTAACCCACCACGTTGGCTGTCTGGTTTCCGCCCCTGCATGTTGGCAAGGACACGTGCAAACCACAGCACAGCCCCTGCTCTCCCAAAGCTGAGGACGTTCCTGGCATATGGCTGGTCCACTGAGTGAGTCTGGTCAGCCACCCTCCTGATTCATGTTTTCCGTGGATCTTGAACACCTACACCCCACAAACCCTGAGAATACAGTGTGCTGGGCCTGGAGGGAGTGTTTCCTAGACTTGGTTGGACACAAATTCTGAGACTTTCCCCTGGTCATGGTTTCTTATCTGTTGTTCACACAGCCCCACACGCCTTGAACCAGAACACACCCCTGAATGGGGATTTCTGATATGACAGCAGAGGACAGAAGCTAAGCTTTGTCAGGGTCATGTTACTTTCATGTACTTAAGCCTTTAATGTTAGCTTTGACCGATAGAAGGTTGGATATTTGATTGTATGACTGTGAGCATCTGTGAACCAGTTCCATTTTGACATCAGTGCTCACAAACATATTCCAGATCCTATCCCATCATGAGAAGCCAAATCAACAGTCATGCCTTTGAGTGCATTTTCCCAAGAGGAAATGTGGTCTGTTTCCTGTAGGCTCCCTCCCCTGGGTCTTGTTTATGATTTGACTTTGTTAAGACTAACAAGTTAAAAGCCACATATAGCCCTCAAAACTTGGCAGCGGGAACTTCAGACCTCAGGCCGGGCAGGACACAGGGAGGGGCCACATTGGCAGGAAGAGGGTGGCCAGCAGAAGCCCTGGCAGGGGTGGAGGGTCTACAGTGGCCAGGTGGCCCCTGTCAGGGGACTTGGTGGGACAGTCTTCACCGTGTCTTGCTCTCCAGTGCCTCCCAGCCCTCTTGGCTACTCCACTTGCTGGGACTAACCAGACCCATGTGAGCTGGGGTCAGTGGCCACTTCAAAGTGGTGGGGGTATGAATTACAAATAAAATCCTAATCCCCCACTGACCAAACAGGCCCCTCTTGGCCACAGGGCCCCAGAGAAACCTTAAACTGAGTCTTGTGTGGGGTTGGCGGCCAGACCTTCAGTTCTCCCCCGCTAGGCCATCTGGCTCTGTCTTCTCCGGGCCAGACCAGTGCTCTCTCCTGATGAAGGACCCCCCACCTGGAGAGAGAGCTTCCTGTCCCTGTTCACCCTCTGACACAGGGGCAGCTATTTTTAGATAGGGACCCCATAAAAGGACAGAAGGTCCCACTGTGCAGGTGCGGGGGTTCTCTGCTCGTGAATATTCATGACTCCTGCAGCTGAGTAAATATGTATATTTAGCGGCTGCTGAGCATAAAATCCTGTCCCTGTGTCCCCCTGAAGCACATGTTCCTGGCTTGTGGCCGAGAACCCTGCTTTCCAGCTGGGGGAACGGCCGCCAAGGGCTGAACACTGTATGGGAAATGAAGTCCTCTGCTCCATTAGAAACCTTAATATTTCTTTCAGTTACTGAAACAAAGTGTGGGCCTGACTCTTCAGCTGCCCCAGTCTGCTCTAACAGAAGCACCTGGACGTGTTGAGGCTGCAGGGGTCTGGCCTCCCCAGGACAGAGGCACATGGAGCTCACCCATCCTCACTCTGCTACCTGTTATTACCTGCTGGCCACCCTCTATCTCCCCACTCATATCCCTCAGATCCTGTCTCCACCTGTGCTTGTCTGTGAACTGAAGAGCCAGGGACAAAGCTCCTTCTAGAGGACCTTGGCTGGTGACTTCTGTGACACCTCACACAGACCCAGACATGAATGAGCCTCCTCCATCAGATGAAGCATGGGCCGCAGCCAGCGGGAGAGTGGCTGGTGGCAGGTGCCTGGGGCCGAGGGCCATCTCTGTGCATCCAGCTGGTGCGGTCCCAGGAAAGATGTGTGTGCTGGAGGGGGTTTGCCACCTGCTGCCCCCAGGCGCTGTGTCTGTGGGTCTCACTGGACTGGGTCCCATGCCCAATGATGGCCTTAATCTTAGGAAATCGTAACCCTGAGTCCTGCTGGGAGCTTCCTGTTGCTGGGCTGCATGCTTCCTGCTCAGCTCTCCTTTCCACGTTTGTGCCCCACCCCCTAGCAGATCTGAGCCAGGACTGGAGGCTGGAGGGGGTTCCCGGTGTCCCTCGTGGAGACAGGAGGATGGTGGGTGTGGGGAGCTGTTGAGGTCTGAGCTGGGTCCCTCAGAGTGACTGTACTGGGAGATGGGACCTTCAGGGGATATTCAGTAGTTAAGGATGACACTTTGGGTGTCAGGACTGACGTCTCCATAAGAGGAGGAGGAACTCAGGGAGCCTCTTGCACAGAGCGAGCCCACAAGGACGCAGGGAGTAGGTGACCACTATCTGCAAGCCCCAAGCAAAGCTTCAGGGAGGCCAGTCCTGTAACCGTCTTCCCCCGTCCTGCAACCATCTCCCCCAGTCCTGTGACTGCCCTCCCCATGTCCAGTCCTGTGACTCCTCCCAATTCCAGTCCTGTGACTGTCCTCCCAATGTCCAGTCTTGCAACTGTCCTCCCATCATCCAGTCCTGCAACTGTCTCCCCAAGTCCTACGACTGTCCTCCCAATGTCCAGTCCTGTGACTGTCCTCCTGAGTCCAGTCCTGTGACCTTTCTCCCGAGGTCCAGTCCAGCAACCATCTCCCAATGTCCAGTCCTGTGGCCATATCCCAAGTCCAGTCCTGTGACTATTCTCCTGAGGTCCCATACTGTGACTGTTTCCTAATTCCATTCTTGTGGGAGCATCCCTTGAACCCAGGGGTCCGGGACTGCTGTGAGCCACATGATGCCTTCTGCCTGGTGACAGAGAGAGAGCCTGTCTCAGGAGAAGCGCCTGCAGGGGAGAGTGGGCTGGGCTCTCAGGTTGACCAGCACCAGGCACAGTCGTCTGCTGGCAGAAGGGGGGTTTGAACAGCGGGTCGGTGATTTTCTGCAGTAAATGTGGACACATAGACCATGAGGACCACAGACTGGGCTGACGTGAGATTCAGGAGCCACCTGCAGATCTGCACACCTGTGTGTCCATGCAAGTATGTGCATGTGTCTGTGCGTGTGTGTCTATGCTCATGGTGTGTATATCTGCGCAAGTGTGCACATGTGTGCATATGTGTGTCTGTGCATGGTGTGTGCACGTGTAGGTCTGTGAATGGTTTGTGCACGTGTGTGTCTGTGCTTGGTGTGTGCGTGTGTGTGCATGTGTGTCTGTGCATGGTGTGTGCACACATGTGTCTGCATGGTGTGAGCACATGTGTGCACGTGTGTGTCTGTGCATGGTGTGTGCGTGTGTGTCTGTGCATGCTGTGTGCACGTGTAGGTCTGTGCATGCTGTGTGCACGTGTAGGTCTGTGCATGGTGTGTGTGTGTGTCTGTGCATGGTGTGTGCACATGTAGGTCTCTGTGCATGGTGTGTGTGCGTATGTCTGTGCATGGTGTGTGCACGTGTGTGTCTGTGCATGGTGTGTATGTGTGTGTGGCTGCACAGGCTCCCTTGTGCAGCTGCTGACACTGAAGTCCCACAGCCAAGTACATTTTAGTCTTTGCAAACTCTTTGTGTGCATTTTTAAACTTAGGCCTAGATGTCCCTGGAATCATTTCGTGATGCGACTCTCTGTCTGCTGCGTATCTTGACTCCAGGAAATGGTGAGAAATCATCATTGAATTTTAATGCCGATTGCTGTTATTTAATTTATACCAAGCAATTCAGGAAATAAAAAAGTGCATGTCCAAAGAAGTGTAAATCTGATACCTGATCAACCTTTAAGGGGTGATGAATACAAACATCCTTACTTTTGACATTTATAAATTATTCGGTTCATTACCACAAAGAGCGTTTGACATTTTCTAGGCTGGGTGGGGTCTCCCCAGTGTCAGCGGGAAGAGAGTGAGCAGGTGAGTTTAGGGTTGTCAGCAGAGGTGAGCACCCTTCCTTGGCGGGAAATGCCAGCTAGAACCAGGAAAATGAGCAGAATTGATTAAATTCTCCTCAAATGTTACCTATGTTTGTGCCTGATGGGACAAGGCCAAACTGTGAATGCCTTTCAGCTTGATTGATTTAGAAACTGATTCCTAAAAGTAATAAATGCGTCTTCCTGTCAAACCACAGCAGACGGGAGACAGCAGCGTCACGCGTGGACACAGAGTGCCGAGTGCTGAGTGCACCCCAACACGTGCACACACAAACCTGCCCACAAACCTGCTGCACCTCTCGCCACAGCCACACAGGCACACAGACTGGGGCTCACACCCCGTCCCCACCCCCACATGCAGCCAGTTCAAGCCTCACAGAGGCTGCCTGTCCACAGCAGGTAACAGAATCTTAACTGCAAGTGTGATATCGGAATAGGACTTCTGGGCATTATTTCTAAAAATAAATTCCAGACAAAGGATTCTTCAGTCTACACCAGCAACCCAATCTGGCCCCAGCTTGGTGGTGGATGCAGCTTCTCATGGGAATGTGAGCTGCCACCCTTTTCTTGGAGAGCAGGGAACAGAGGGGGCTGGGAGGGCAGGAAAGGCACAGGAGCCCCTCCACGGAGCCCTGTTGGGCCATCGTTTGTGACCTGTGGGGCTGCCTCCCGGCACTGGGGTGCACGTTGGCAGGGTGTGGTGTGTTCTAACAGGCTGTGTGTCTATGCACATCTCATGTGTGCGTGTGTGTCTGTGTGCATGCATGCATACGGGTATGTGTACATATGTCCTGCGCACGTGGCGTCATGTATACATGTGTGGTTTGTCCATGTATGCATGTAGTGTGTGCATGTGTGGTGTGCATATGGGTGTGCACGCATGCAATGTGTGTGAGCACACACGTGTCCCAGCTTCCGAGGCTTTGAGTTCAGTTCTCCCAGTCAACTCTGAAGCTCTTTTCTTTGGTCAGAAATTATCTTAGAAAAAAATAAAAATGGAGCTCACCTTTCTTTTTTCTTTCTTTAAAAAAATTCAAATTGGCAGAACCCCAGCCTCCTCCCCCAGATGTGGTGCTGCTTGGTGGAGCCAGAACAAAACAATTTATTTAGGAAAGGACCATTGCGTTAGGGACTCCGAGGATGTCTGTTCTTAAACCTGGCCTGCAGGGTGAAGTGTGGTCTGCAAGTGAAGTAGAAATGCACTCAGGTTGGAGTGCACACTCTCCCCGTGAGGGGCTCAGCCTCCCTGCAAGCTCCTCACTCACGTCCATAATTGTCCACCTGCCTTCTCCCTGCATGGGGGAGGAGTTCCATTTTGTCCATGTGACGTGTCCCTTATGCAACATCATTTGGCATTTAAAATGACCTGTTTTGCTGAACCAGAAGAAAAAGAGAGGAGAATAAGAAACCTCTGGAGTTGTCCACAGCGGAGCGTGTCTGGTGAATTCACCCTCATGTCAGCCCCACCCAGCCCTCCCTGGGGACCCCAGGATCCTGAGCCTGCACAGCTTGGGTTGCTGTCTCCAGAGACTATCCATCCTGGGCTGGACACAGAGCTGCAAGTGGGCTCTGGGGCTGCCAGGGGCTGGTTAGGGGCGGGGGAGGTCCAGTGACCTCCTGTCCATCAGCAGCAACAAGCCAGGGTCCTCCACCCTTCTGACAAAAGAGACAAATTCTGCTAATAATCTGCGTCTGAGCTGTCCTGGAAAGGGACTCTCCCCAGCCGAGCCCCAGACAAACCCCAGCCTGCTGACACCCTGAAGCTGGGGGGACCCCAGTCAAGCCCCAGACAAAACCCAGCCCACAGACACACTGCAGCCTTGGGGGACCCAGCAGAGGACCTGTGAGTGGCACCTGAGCCCGGCCCATAGAGACCGAGGTGTGTGTGGGGCTGTTGTCTGCCATGTGGCCGTGGGTGCCCAGGGTGTTACCTGGCCTGGGTCACTTGTTTCTTCCCTGGGGGGAGGCCAGTGTCCCGAGGTAATGGTCAATGATTCCTATGTGTGTATTTATATTTTTGTTTGGAGAATCTCTAGAATTAACAACATTATTTTGCGTTTTGTAAGCCTTAGTGAGTGAGGACTGGATGTATCGCATGGTGCGTGTGTGTATTTCTGCTCACAGTTCTCAGGGCTTGTCCCTCTCCACATGCTTGTCTGCATCACTGGTTTTCACTGCTGGGCTGTGGTTCCTCCTCCACCATGCAGCAGTCTGCTGACCCATGCTATGCAGTGGATATTGGGCTCTTTTAAATCTGTGCTGTTGCAATGAACTAAAAAATTTTCTAGGAGGCCCTGGATGCATGCACAAAGATTTCCACAGGACATACACTTAGAAATAAATTGCTGAGTTGTAGAGAAAACATATCTTCAAATCTAGAGTGCTAAGGTTCATTTCGGAAGAGTTAACTGGTGTACACGCCCAGACCAGTGTGGGAGGCTGACTCACCAGCCCTGGGGCCAGCAGTGACCCTTCCAGGCTGCCAGTCAGGCTGGCCCTGAGTTTAGGCACTTATCCACAAGCTGTTTGGCGTTCAAGTTTTTTCTGTGTAAATCCTCTGTTCATATCTTTTGCCCATTTTTTTCTACTTAGCTATTTGTCTATTTGTCTTTTTCTTACCAATTTGTGGGATTTGGGGGTCCATTGTGTACACTATTTCTTTCAGATTGATACAAATAAAAAGTATCTTTTCTAAATCTGTAACTTGCCTTTTTACTTCTTTTGAGTTGTCTTTTGTCAAACAGGGAACGTTGATTTGATGCAGACGCACCTGTGCCCGGTGCTGCGTGTCCTTGAGGTGAAGAAGCCTCTCCGCACCCCGAAGGCGAGAGCGTAGCCCCGTGTTTCTTACAGAGGCTTCTTGACGCTGGTTCACCGAGTTCCGTTCCTGTGGCCCGTGAGGTGAGCCATCCTGATGACCTTGCCGGCCGCTCTTCCCATTTCTACACCTCATGTTTCCTAAACCTGGTGGGAGCGTGTTCTTTCACTCGGTGCTCACTGCACTGGCGATTTTTCCTCCGTTCACGGGGAGTGAGTGACTGACCTCTACAGAGAGGGCCCCAGTGTTGGGCTGGTGATATGGACGGCAGCAATGCTTGGCTCCCCATGAGAGGGATGAAACCCCTGGAGGTCAGGAGCTGCCAGCTCAGATCCCAGCTCCTCCTAGACTGCGCTGCGCAGCAAGCATGAGTGGTGGCCGTTACCTCAAAGGACATGAGGAGGGAGGCCACTGTCTGCGGGGCCTGCTGCCTGGGCCTCTTCTGTGCCACGCTGTGCCCTGCACCCCAAAGAAATTGTACTTCCACCCAGGGGGCTCCAGGACCTCCGTGAAGGAGGGATCCTGCTCCAGGAGTGTCCTTGGGCTGCCGTGCTCCTGTTGAGGCGCCTGCGTGCACCTCCAAGCATGAGGTATAAAGTCATTTGTGGTCCCTGCAGCTTCACTTCTGGGCTATCTGTGTGTAAATAAAACTTTTATATTACTCAATAATTATATCAATAGATCTTAATCTAGGTAGTTAAAATTCAACAAGACATTCCAGGGATATAACACACACAAACCATTTTAATGATCACAAGCTGTTCCTGGGCAGGGCAGTGTCCTCACTGGGGACGGTGCAGGTGAGCCAGAAGCCCCCGTGGCTGTGCCGAGACCTGCCCCAGGCAGCACGTTTCTGTGATACCTTCTCTGGATCACTCTGCGTGCTGCAGGGAACATGGTGGATGGGGTCTAGTTTTCTTGCACTCTTCCATGTGGCCCGGGGACCCCGGCCTCCTCTCACTCCTGTAACTGAGGACAACCCAGGCTTGTGGATATTATTCACTGGGACAGCATTTCCTGCAAATCTGCTCTGTGGGTGCCAGTGCAGCAGTCAGAAAGGACACCAGTGCAGCAGCGAGGAAATGAAGGGTCGTGGCTCCAGCCATGCCTCATACTGACCGTATTCACTGGGCATTCCCCACAGTGCTGGATGCTGGGCGCCCTGCAGGTTCAGTGACCTATGCTGCATTCTGTGCCCAGGGTGGCCGCAATGGCCTTTGCCCTGGCACGGTCACCACCAGCCTCTCCTAAGAGTCTCCACAAGGCACAGGGGCTGGTGGCCAGGGCGAGTGGGCAGGGCTGTGAGCTGCTGCAGCATTGAAGCCCCAGCTCTGCCCCTCACCAGCTGTGGCTCTGGGGACTTTCTGTTCCTCTGTCCCTTGCTGCCCAGCTCTAAAGTGGGGACAGTAAGAAGACACGCTACCTGTCTTCTGGCTGGGTGTGTCTCTGGGGCGTGGGGGGGACAGTGATGACTCAGGGCAGGGCCTGGGCCTGCTAATAGTGTCCATGCTGATGTTGAGTGAGACCATCTGAACTTGACCTGTGTCTCAAGTCCCCTGAGGGCCAACTGTGGCAGACCAGGTTCCTGGGGGCAATGGACTCCCTGGACTCCTGGAGTGAGATTTTATATGTTTAGTTCCACAGAATCAAAGGATCCAATATCAGAGAGGATGGAAGGGCAGGATGAAGGGGCTTAAGCTTGTGGAATGTCATTTTCAGAGCAAATATTACTTAACTTGGATAAAAGGTGTGTGGGGAGAGGCAGTGAGAGGCCGGTCTGGTGGCACGCCATGGGGTCTGTGAGTTGTACAGGCCGCGAGCTTGGTGGAGGAAGGAAGCCCGTGCACGTGCAGGGCAGATGGACGTGGGGCAGCGTCTTGCCATTGCCGATCAACTCTGGCTCAAGGTTGAGTTTGAAGCTGCTATTTGTAAAGTCCAGGTTCCTGGCATATCTGAGCAAGCACCCACAGCTCCTTCCTCCGTGGCCACATTTGGCAGCGTGGCCAGCAGGTCTCCCGCCATACCTTCCCGCCACCTCCTGGAGGAGCCCTCACGGTCCAGCCTGTCTCCTGAGCTACACGCCATCTTGTGCTCATTAAAATCTCACTCCCTAAGGAATTCAACACAATGATATTTTTGCTTTATTTACATTAAAATCAACAGACGTTAGCAAGTTAATGTCATTTATTATATAAGATGTGATGACAATACAATTAGTATTTTTTAAACTGTAATTGCAAAATTGACCTTATTAAAATTCCACTTCCTCCATAATTAAAAAAACCTAATTACTTCTAGTAATTGGACCAGAAATGACATTTTCAGTTCATTAATATTCAGCAAATTGTTTTTGAAGATGTTCTTGGCACAGTGCACTGTCAATCTCTAGTATTTCTGTTTGTTTCTTATTTAAAAGTCATCTGGAAATAATAGTTTGCATTTTAACAAGATGTGTATCCATAAATTGATTTTATAAATAAAATTTTTAATTGCTAATTAATTTGTGGGGACTCTGTCCCTGTCAGGGGTGTGGCGTGGCCGGTGGGGCCCAGGCCTGGGTGGAGCTTGTCACCCTCAGGGGCCTGCTGCCTCTTCTGCAAGCAGTGGGTGGTAGGGACTCTGGGTCTCGCTCTGCTGCTCCTGAAAGCCTCAATCTAATTACTCGGCCCCAGAAGGTGGAGGCAAATCAAAATAACAGAGTGTGAACTAGTTCTGTAATTAACCAAGCCCAGTTGAAAAGGTTTTTAAGGAATGAAAATCAAACCTTTAGGGCGGCCAGGGTGACTTGGTTTTCGCTATCCTGGGGCAGACGGTGCTTAGACTGGGGGAGGTGATCTCAGACTGGGCTGTGCTGTCAGAAGGGTTTTGGGGACCCTAGTCTCCATTTTTCCCCTGCACAGTGACCACTTTGACAGATCAAATATGAGCCTTGTGTCTGCAGAGAAGCTGCCTCTCAGCCCCTGAACTTCACCACATCTCTGTCCACATGAGCCCCAGCTGCTGCTGCCTCGGAATGGGGGAGGGGAGGGGATGCTGTTCTGTCCAGCAGCGAGACGCTGGACCCCAGCATGGTGTGCCCATCCCTGGAGTGGGTGGGGGCTGCGAAGAGCAGGCTGAACAGCAAATTGTAAATCTTCACTGAGAAGCAGGACTGGGAGGCCTCAGCCGCTGGGCGGTTCACCATCAACTCAGTGTCTGAGATACCCACGTTCTCTGGAATTGACATGATTCCTCACAGGAAAGAGGTGCAAAGACCACAGGGCATCATGTCCCCTGATGGGAGTGATGTTGTCTCCCCTGGGGCTGTGAGTCTCTTTTTTCCTGGGGACAGTGGAGTCTTGGCAGGTGTTGTGGACTCTGCCCACAAATGGCCCTGGGGCCTGTGGAGAATGGCTGCTTTGGGCTCTCCTGGGAGGTTCCAGCCTCCTCTGGGGTCTGGGAGCAGCAGCAGAGCTCTGCCCACTGCCCATGGGTGTTCTCTGTCCCCCTGCACCTGTCCACTTGGGTGAGGGGGAGAAGCTTCTGTAAACCAGAGCCTGAGGGGCCTACATGGCCCAGATGGTGTTGCTCTACTTCTTAGCAGGGTTGGCCAAAGGCAGGGCCCCTTGCTGGGAGGCAGGGAGACCCCCCCACCTGGCAGGTGCAGGAGGAGGGCAAAGGGCAGCTTCCTCCTGCCCAGCAAGTGTGGCCAGTTGGGCCCCTGTGGCCTCCACCTGGTCACCCGTCATCCCAGGCCTGGCCTATCTCTGTTGGATTTGTCCCCATGTCCACGGGGTGAGAACTCAGGGAGCACAAGGCCCCTCACATCTTGCCCTGACCTCATAGACCACTCCCTACTATCTCCATCAATGGTTAGTGCTTGGTGCCCTGCTGGGGCTTCTGGTATACCCACTCTTGACTGGAGCTGAGAGCTTGGGGGCTCCAGGGATCTGGGTGACAGACCCAGAAGGCCAGGGATGATGACCTTCCTGCAGCCCTGCCCTGACCACAGTGCTCCAGATAGCGAGGTGCTCTGGGGACAGTGGAGAGGCATATTCTACCTGTGACACCCATCTGTCCCCATCCTCAGACAGGCCCCTATCTTGTCAGGTTCCAACCCCCCAAGGCGCTTTGGGGAGTGGGGAGGACGGCTCTTCCTGATGGAGGGGAGCCCTTGAGCAGGTGGCTGGCCCTCTTTCCATCCCAGGAGGACTCTCCCCTTCCAGCTTTTTGGTTATTTCAGGTCACTATTTCTTGTGGAATTTGGAGAGAAATACAACTTAGGACCTCTTTAAAATAGAAATTTCCTTGCTATTTTATTTGCACCATGTAATATAACTTTGGATTGCTAATCCTTGTCTGAAATGATGTTTTATTAAGCACACACAGAGGAAATTTCCCCTCCTAGTACCAGTGGAGACAGCCCCTTCCTACACTGAAGGGATTGCCGGGACATCTGTGTGGTCCCTGGGGTGGCCTCCAGCTCCCTCTTGGGAAGATTCTAGCTTTCTCTTCTTTCTCCCGAAGGACCTGACTATTGAAGTTCAAGTTCACCGCAAATGGCCTCAAGGCTTTCCTGTGCCTCCCATCTTTTTTTTCTTGTGTCTTTTTGTTATTGGCTCAGATGTTACTTGCTTTTTTATCAGTTCACTGGAAAACAGACTCTGAGTGCCCGGAGGCCTTGTGCTCAGCCTTCCTTCTGGCACAGCCCAGGTGGTCACAGAGGCCTGGTGGTGGTCTGGGAGAAGACAGGACACTGAGATGATGATGATGGTGCACGCACACTGACTACTCACCACACGCCAATTATAGGCCTTTGAGCCTTGTATTTTTATATTTGTCAATACATTTAAAAATATTTTATCTGGCTTTTATTTTCTTCAGGAGGCAATTCAGATATTCACATTGGCAGAATAAAATTCTAGAGCAAAGTTCATACAACTGCGGACCCCCATCAGTTAGTAGGTTATGAAATCAATGGGGAGGGTTGTGATCAATGTTTTGAAGTAGAACAGAATGAAATGGAGCAGCACAGACAATGTCTGCTCTCCCTGGATGGAGCAAGGCAGGTGTCCTGTCATGGGCTTGGCGCTCTCGGTTGTACCCGGTGTGCATACGGCGGTAACCGGTTTCCACGGGGATGTGTTTCTAGCTCTTGGTAATATTGACACTATCTGCAGGCTAAGTAGTGCTTCCCAGAATCGCGTGTTACCAGCTGTCTGGTGACCTTGCCAAAATACGGATTCTGGCTTAGCAGGTCTGCATCAGGGATTCTGCACTTCCAACAAGCTCCTGCCCTGGCTGCCGCTGCTGGATTGTGCTACATGCTGAGGCAGCTTCCTGAGAATGTCAAAATGGCATCTCTACTTGCCACCCACCCCCCACCTTGCATCTGTGCAGGACAGTGGGTCAGGAAAGCAAGCTTTTAATACCCACAAGCCGCTGTCCATGGGAGGCTGTGCAGAGCCTTCACACAGGCCAGAACAATAGGGCCCTTCAAGGAGTTGAATCTAACAAGTGCTGGGTCATTGGACACCCCCAAGAAGAGGTCTGAGTATGCCAGAGATACCCCTAGGTCCCATCACAATAAAGCGTGTGCACTCAGAGCTGCCTCCTGGAGCAGTGCGTGTCATTTATCTGTAGCACTCAGAGTTTTCTCTGCTGAGGACTTTTCCTCTCTGCAAGCCGCGCATATAAAATCTCCAGAAGCCAACACTGCAGGATAATGAAAATGCCCAATAAATCCAGACTATACCTTCAAACAAGAACACCACATGCAAATGACAAAGTAATTCCATCGTTGAATCTGACTCCTAAAACACGGGTGTGAGGCTGAGCTATTGAAATGGTAGGCCCAGTGTAATTGCTGTTGTGTTTCTGGCAGCAGCAAAGACTGAGTTGAATGCTGTAAAATATCATAGGCTGTTGTCCTTGCTTTTGTTTTTGGATGTAAACCACTTGCATTACTGTTCACACATCAGTGCAAAATCATGCAAATGAAATAGCAGGGTTCAGTGCAGCCAGGAGTGGAACACTGGGGATCACTTTGCAAGATATTTCTTCTTCATTTATCCCAGATCCCCAAACATTTAGGCTGGCCAGGTGCAATTCCTCAGAAGCTCTGGCTCAACAGCACCTGTGTTTATCGTGCTGTTTGATCTGGCATGGACTGAGAGATTGGAAGGCAGGAGATCTCTAGTGTGTCCAGTGCAAGATGGGATTGATCATAAAAGCCGCCAGGGAATGCTAAAGTTGCCTGGATTTTTTTAAACTTTTGGAGTTGCAAAAAGTTGTGACATTTTTATACTTTTCTACAGTCAGACAAATCAGTTTGGCTTTGGAGAATTACATATAACTGCACAGGTAACAGGTGCCATCTTGGTTTCTTCTGGTTGCTGAAACCAGACGGCACAGATGAGGGCTTAGAGACAACACAAGTCTATTTCTCACAGTGCTGGGGGGTTTCTGAGATCTGGGTGCTGGCAATTTTGGCAGCTGGCGAGGGCCCAGTCCTGGCTCACAGATGACACCTGGCTGTGTCCCCATGGGGGAGGGGGAGGAACCTCTCCAGATCCCCTGATGAGGGCATCGATCCCCTGCCTGAGGCTCACCATCAGAACCTCACTGCCTGTGGGTGAGGATTTCAACACATGGATGTTTTGAGACACAAACATTCATACCATAGCAGTGTACACTAAAATAAAATCCTGAACAGATTCTCTCTTGGCCCAGGGTCCCCAGAAAAACCTTAAACTGAGTTCCCAGCCACGAAGGGAAGGGGGAGTTGGACACGCCTTCTTATAACCCTCCCTCTGGATTTTAATGAAACAATTTATCAGCATTAATGTTCAAACAGATGATAAAACCAACAAAACAGAATTTTGTTGACAATACGATACGGAATTATTAGTAGCACCTAAGGTCATGCAGGGCAAAGGTCAGATCCCTGCAGGGCACCAATCTGCTCAGCAGACAGCTGGAGTCCCACATTGTGACCTGTCTCTGATTAACAGACTGCCTTATACTAAAATATCCCCAGACTTTAGACAAAGGTTCATTTCTTTCACCAATTACATATCAAAGAATCTTTAACCCACCTGTAACCTGTAGGCCCCACTTCAAGATATCTGGTCTTTTTGACCCAAACCAATATACGCCTCCTGTGTATAGATTGTGATTTTACGGGCAATTCCTGTCTCCCTGAAATGCATAACACCCTACCATGTCCCACATGTCTTGGAAACACTGATAGCGTCTCTGTTGCAGCTCCCCAAGCCACAGCACACACGGTGTTTCAAAATAAACATCTTTCTATTATTTTACAGAGTTTGAGTTTTTCCTTTGCCAGCAGCAGCTGCGCACACTGAGGACAGAAGAGGGCCAGCTCAGGGCAGGAATGAGCTTGCTGCCATTTTTCCTGACGAAGATGCTCTATCTCCACTATAACTGAGTCGTAACCCATCCCTTCCCCTAATTGGCTCTCCAATAAAATTATAAGCAATTGTGAAGGTGTATGATCTGTGAAACATCAGAATGCCCAAATAACAATAAAACTCTGGCAATTAAATCCCGGTCACATTCTGCACCAAAGGCTTCACACCTCCCTGATCTGACTTGTGCTCTCAACGTTTTATCTGCAAAGGTCCCCGAATAAAAGCCACACTCCCTGAGAGCAAAGTTTAATGGGTTTTGTTTATGAGCTGGAGAGGATGGGCATGGTCCAGGCACCTTCCTGTGGCTGCAGAGACTTGGCCATTGCTGAGGAGGCCCTGGAGAGAGCTATACTCGCTCTCAGGAGACCTGGGCCCAGGACAGTTGTGCTACCTCCCACATCTGATTAATTATATCCCTTATTTTTAAATTAAGAAAAACAAAGTAACCCGGCAGATCTGGAGAGTCCCTGATCCTGTCTGGTGTTTGAAATAGCCACCTCCCTTGGCTGTCCTGTGGATGTCCAGCAGGGAGATTCTCAGGCCAGACCGCAGTCTGCACAGACCCTGGCCTCTGCGTGCCCCCTGTGCAGTGAAGGAAGCTGGGACACATCCCTGGTCCCTGATCAATCAGGAATGTCTCTAGATGTGTTCCCAGGTGGGCACAGTCATCCCAGCTAAGGACTACTATTTAGGGCAAGACCCATTAGCAATGCTTGTTTGCCTGAATTCTATCCATCTCTGCATCCACACAGCACCCAGGACAGTGCTGGGCCGGGTGAAGGTGCCCAGTGAGGTCTTTGGGGAGAGCACAGTGAGCCTGTGCCAGCCTTGCTTTGGTTGACAGGAAGCAAAGATTTTGAAGTACCTGGGACACACTTGTCTTCCAGGGAGACCGCTGGGCAGCAAGGACTTGGGCAGTGGAGATTCCACGGCTGGGACCATCGAGGGAGCAGTTCCAGGATGGCAGAGGCCTAGGAGCAAGGTCCTTCCTGGCATCCCACTGTGCTCTCCTGGGGAGTTCTTCATCTCTTTGTTGGGAGCCTCATGGGGGCAAGATGACTGCCACAGCTCCTGGCATCACAGCCACATTCAAGGGCAAAGTGGGTCCATGGATTCCCTCTGTAGCCTTCATCTCAGCTAGATGTCTCCAAGGAGGGAGGGTGTGCAGTGGTAAGAGGCACTGGCTGAGTGGGGCTTGTGGGGCAGGGGCAGGACTGTGGTGGATGGTCTGCACCCTTTATCCTCTCCCGGAGCCTGGGACAGAGGTTGTGAAGGTGGTCAGCTGGGCAGGGACTCTGGTGACAGTGGGTGCGTTGGCCATGCTCCATGCCCTGGGGCTCTGGGTCTGCCTCACAGGTGTGTCAAATGAGGTGGCCGTGCCCATGGTCCTTCTCTCGTCCCTGCACCGGGACCGTGTTTCTGCTTTTCTTCTGTTGCAGTAATTTGACGACTGTGTGTCTGGTATGAACACAAACTCTGACTGTGGTTATTATAGTTACATTCTTTAGTTTTTATCTTGTTTAATTTCAGGAAGAAAAGAAGGTGAAGAGTGAGGCTGCCTCTGGTTCTAGAGGATTCCCCGCAGGGGCTTTTCCCAGGGAGCCCCAGGCCAGGGTAAGGCAGGGACCTGGGCAGGGTGTTGGGGAGGGAGGGCACTTCAGGCTCCCCTCAAGCCCTTCCGCTGCTACCAGATGGTGATAACCAGCCCCACATTACAATGTGCCAGTTCCACACCCAAAACCTAATGATTTAAACAAACCCACACCGGAAGGGCAATCACTCTTTCTCTAATTTTTTGGTGAGCAAGCTGTACCTTTTACTTTTCCTACTTTTGTATTATGGAAAACTTGAAATACAAAAGTAAAGAGAAGAATACATTGAACTCTGATTTCACATTACTCAACTTCACTGACTGTTCCCTGTTACCTTTGGAAACGGGGGCCGCTGCGGGATGGTCAGACAGTGGAGCGTTTGAGATCACTGGCTGTGGGGTCAGACAGCCCTGCTGCAGAGCAGACCTGAGAGCGCACACGACTCTTTCTAAGACTCAGTTTCCTACCTGATTCTTGGGCCCTCTGGAAAATGGGCACACTGTAGGTGTGGTCCCACCAATGACTGCCCCTCCACCTATCCTCCGCCCTTCCCTTCCCTCCCTCTCCCCTTTCCCTTTACGGTGCATCTTACAAGGGTACATGTGAAATTTACTAGGTGTAGAATATAAATGTCTTAACACAATAACTAAGAAAATGCCGTGAAGGCTATGTGAACCAGTTTGCTTAAAACATTTCAAATTGTATATAAAACCAGCACATTGTACCCCATGATTGCATTAATGTACACAGCTATGATTTAATAAAAAAAAAAAAAAGAAAGAAAGTGGGCACACTGGGGACACCAGTGCATCTGTCTGCTATGGGTGTGAAATGGCGGGGGAGGCTGGCAGACACATCTGAGATGCCAGGATGGTGGAATTCGGTGGTCCCTGCTCGGTCCCGGGCAAGCTGTCTCCTAATGTCTGTGCATCAACACATCAAAAGCTCATTTCAGGCCACTGATTCGCAGGTGGTACCCCAGGCCTTGGCTTAGAGCTCCTAGCTGCTCTAACCCTGAGCACCCTCCATGGCAGTCTGTGCTCTGGAAATGGCCACGGCCAGGCAGCGCAGCACTGGAGGTGTTCACACCACACCCTGGACCCCAAGTGGTGTGCGCGCTGTGTGCCGTGTCTGCCGAGGACCCAACCCCGAGCTGCTCACGTGGCCCCACCTAACTGGGGGCGGGAGGGGAGGTGTGATGGCTCCTCGAGCCCCAAAGGACAAAGGAACTGGGCACGGGTGCACGAGGGACAAACACTCGGGTCTCAGAGCCGTTGTCTGCATTTAACATTTTGCAATGTCAATTGCAACCTGATTTTTCAGATTTTAAATATCTTGATGAGAAGTGAAAGCTGTTATTTAAATGTACAAATGACCTCAGGGGACAGAGAAGCCAAACCCGTCTGTGGCTGATTGTAACTTGGCTTCAGGAAGATTCAGGGGCTGGTTCTACACGATAATTTAGACCAAGGAGTTAACTGCTTTTACTGGACCATGTAAAAAAATGGCTGTAGATACTTACATGAGTTATTTCTTCTTCTTGAGGTGGGGAGGCCATAAAGATAAAAAGTATATCTGGCCAAACTGAACCAGGTGGACTGTGGTGAGCAGTGTGGCCGTCCTCTGGGTACTGGGATGCTCCCACCCTGGAAGGCATGTGTGGGGTACGTGGGCAGCAGACCGTCCTCTGGGTACTGGGTACACTTCCACCCTGGAAAGGCACATGTAGAGTACACGGGCAGCAGGCTGTCCTCTAGGGTCTGGGTGCACTCCCATCCTGGAAGGCACGTGTAGGGTATGTGCACAGCTGGCCGTCCTCTGGGGTCTGGGTGCACTCCTATCTTGGAAGGCATGCATTGGGTACATGGGCAGCAGGGCATCCTCTGGGTACTGGGTATACTCCTATCCTGGAAAGGCACATGTGGGGCATGTGGGCAGCAGGCTGTCCTCTGGGGTCTGGGTGCACTCCCACCCTGGAAGGCATGGGTGAGAGTGGGCTATGCGTGCAGCAGGTCTCGGGGCTTATCTTCTTAAAGTTTGAAATCAGCCCAGGAGAGTTCAGCCATGAAGGTCAGAGAGGATGGGGTGCTGGGCCCCCAGCAACCATGGGGTGAGGGCAGGCGTGAGAGCCAGGGATGAGATCCCAGGTAGTTGACGCAGTGCTAGGAGCAGGCCCAGGGCATGGCAGGAGGTGGCGCCTCTGAGAATATGAGATTTTTCTGGAGCACAATGGAGAGGTTTGGAAGGTTTGGTGTGAACTGTGAGCATTTTCCTTTGCCTCAGTTTTCCCTCTCACACCTAGTCATCTCATGTCTACCCCTTGGGACCTGATCCAGTCCCCAGCAAGAGCTGGTCCCTGTGAGGCACCGAGTGTGTGCCCCTGTTGGTCTCGAACCTGGGCAGCCCCTGGGGATGCAGTGCCCTTGGAGGCCCCAGTGGTCATGACAGGGAGTCACTCCAGGCTGAGATGTGTCTTGGTCCCCTCGCTCCCCAATGTGCTCTTGGCCACTCTGTGTCCCCTGTGGACACCTGACCACTGCCTCCCAGCAGCACTGAGTTGAGGCTCTGACTTCTCAGAGCCCTGCTGGGTGGTGGAAACAGTTGGAATGAGGCCACAAGAAAATCTATTGTAAATTAATAACGACAAATCCAAGCAGATGGAGGAAGTGAAAAGCTAATGAAAGTGCAGATCACAGAGTGGAAAACGAAGATTAAGGGGACAGAGCTCTCACAGACGTCCTGGAGGCTTCTGCCGTTTGCAGCTCTGCAACTGCCTTTCCCACCATTTCAGTGATGCCTTTTTAGCTCATCAAATCCCTTCCAATGCCTTGCCTGCCTCCTCTCTGAGTCTCCTCACAGCTGGGGGGAGGCAGAGCCGTTAACTCCTGACTTCCAACTGCCATGTTGGAGTCCATGTGAACTTGGGTGTCCTTGAATTCAGCACCACAACCAAGAGCAGGCCGTGTCCTGAGGCACCGAGCAGGGCTGAGGGGAGGAGTGCTGGAGCGTTATCAAAATTGCTCTTCAGCATGTTGCTAAAACTCATCTTTCAGTTTGTAACTTAGAGTAATGACAACAGGGACAAGTGGTTACCACTTTCCACTCTTCAAGCAGCCTCATACTGGTGAATCTGTCTGAGTTTCCATAAGGCGTCATCAAGATTTACCTTTTCCCCTTTCAATGTACATGAAAAAATGATCAATGATTGATCAATACATAAGAATCTGAAATCAATCATGCCTTTCCCCACAAGCATACCCACAGACATATGTTTTGAATTAGAACTTGAATCTGTGAGCCTGGGATCTTGAGTTAATTGCAACAGCAAATGGCCCTCAAACACTGGGTCTCCCCGGGGTGGCTCTGGCCACCAGGGACACATGGTGACATCTGGAGACTTTACTGCTGCTCAGCTAAGGGTGGTGGCTGCTTCTGCTGGGCATGCTGCTGAATGTGCTACAGTGCACAGGAAGACCACACAGCAAAGAACTATCCATCCCTCACACGGCAACGCTACTATGGTTGAGAAATCTTGTCCTGGGATAATTGTCCACAGACAGGAAAAGAAGATTCATTACCTGTGATGGTGATGGTGATAATCATGATGATATCATGAGGATGATGATAGTGATGGTGATGATGGGAATGTTGACAATAATGGTGATGGTGATGATGATGGTTAAGGTGGTGTTGATGCTGATGATGATGGTTAAGGTGAGGGTGATGATGATGGTGAAGGTGGTGATGATGGTGATGGTTTTAGTGAAGGTGGTGATGCTGGTGGTGATGGTGATGGTGATGATGATGGTTAAGATGGGGTGATGATGGTGATGGTGATGATGATGATGGTTAAGATGATGATGATGGTGATGATGATGGTTAAGGTGAGGGTGGTGATGATGGTGATGGTTTTAGTGAAGGTGGTGATGCTGGTGGTGATGGTGATGGTGAAGGTGAAGGTGGTGATGATGGTGACGATGGTGATGGTGATGATGATGGTTAAGATGGTGATGATGGTGATGATGATGGTTAAGGTGAGGGTGGTGATGATGGTGACGATGGTGATGGTGATGATGATGGTTAAGGTGGTAAGGTGATGGTGATGATGGTGAAGGTGGTGATGATGGTGATGATAGTGATGATGATGGTGATGATGATGTTAAGGTGAAGGTGGTGATGATGGTGAAGGTGGTAATGATGGTGGCGATGATGGTGATGATGGTGGTGATGGTGATGGTGATGATGATGGTGATGGTGGCGAAGGTGATGGTGATGATGACAATGATGGTGACGGTCATGGTGATGATGATGGTGATAATAGTGGTGATGGTGGTGACAATGGTGATGATTATGCTGATAAACATGTGAAGGTAGAATATTTGTTTCTATCTGTAATTAAGATAAGATGCCAAAGGCTGGCTCCCTAGTATGTGGTACCTTGATGGGCTCCCAGTCACCTGCTTTGCCCAGGGGGTGTTTCTAACCTATCCCATTCTCTGATGCAATCCAATGCAGGCCACACACTCTGCAACTGAGCCCATGGACCCTGGTCCCTTCTCATTGGTGTGCAGTTAAGGGCCTCTCTGCACACTGTTCTCTTGGCTAAAGGGCTTTCTGGGGGCTCTCGCCTGGCTACCATGCAGAGTGTCCCTTGGTTTTTGCTCTGCAGATTCTGGAGGGGAGTCCTCCCTGCTGACCATGGTGGGTTGCCTCAGCCAACCTCAGACATTCTGTGTCTCCAAGGCTGAATCTTGAGACGGGCTGCAGCACCAGTCCTCCCCATGTACTCCCTCTCTGTGTTCTGCTGGGATGTCCTGGACGCTGGCCACCCAGCAGCCAGGCCTCGAGAGGCTCATATTCTGTCAGCATCTGCAATCAGATCTGCTGTCTTTCCATCCTCCAACACGAGGGAGGGGAAATGCACACATCTCTCTACTCCTTGAAAACACTTTTTTCTCTGTGATGACTCTTCTGCTTCCTTGGTTCTCTGCAGCCTTGGTTCTGGGCTGAGGGTCTCATGTCTGCAGGGCTGACTCTAGCTGTTTGTGCACCATCATCCTCAGCTTCTAAGCCCCGGCTTAGAGGAGTGTCATGAGGCATCCTTCTTAGGATTAGTGGATGTTGCTGCATACTTCTGTTGAATTTCGAGGGCTCAACTTTGTGTTAGGCACTGCGCTAACCATTTCCCCAGACATTCTTGCCCTTTAAAAATCAGACAGTAACTCTGTAAATTAGCCATCGTTACTCCCACTGTGCAAACAGGGAAATGGAGGCTCAGCGCTGTGCCCTTTCCAAAGATAAGTTCAGTGTTTGGAACAGGTTCCTGAATGTCCAGTCAATGTCCATGGTGATTAATTTTGACTCAACTCGAGTGGGCTGTGGCATGTTCAGTGAGAGTGCTATTTCTGGGTGTGTCAGGGATGCCTTTCAGAATGCGATTAGCATTTGAAGTGGTGGACCCAGTAGAGCAGACCACCCTTCCTAAAGTGGGTGGGCTCATCCAATCCTGGAGGGTCCCATGGAACAAGAGGCAGAGGAAGGAGGAATCCCCCCTCGCTCCTACCTCACTGAGCTGTGACATCTCATTTTCTTGGGTTCCTGGACTGAGGTTGGCACCACTGGCCTCCTGGTTCTCAGGCCTTGGACTCAGACTGAATCACACCACAGCTTTCCCAGGTCTCCAGCATGCAGTACACATATCATAGGATTTTTATCATCTGTCTATCTATCTATCTATCTATCTATCTATCTATCTATCTATCATCTATCTATCTAATTTTTTATCTATCATCTTATTATCATTAACTATCTATCTAGTCCTTTTATTTATCTATCCTCTATCCAATCTTTTTATCTACCTATGTTTTTATCTGTCATGTATCTTTTTATCTATCTATATTCATTTAATCTTTTCACCTATCTGTATTTTTATCTATCACCTTTCTGTCTTCTATCTATCAATCATCTATCATCTGCTAGCTAATCTATCTACCTCCTCTTTGTTCTATTTCTCTGGAGAACCCTGACTAATATGGTGTCAGTCTGGGTATTTGTGGAACTGTCTGTTCCTTATTTCAGCCTCAGCTCTGTTGCATTTCACCATTTCCTGCTGTAAATGTGCTTCAGTCTCTTCAGCATGGCTAAGAGCAGACGCAGCTGCCGTGTCTGGTAATGGAAACGTCAGGGTCCATTCATTCAGCACCAGGCCTGACTTCTTACTGTGTATATTTACATAAACTCATGAATGGCGTCCCACAAGACGGCATCAAGGCAGTGTGTGGGCAGCGAGGCTGACGGGGTGGAGGCACCTTCTGAAGCAGCAGCAGCTCCCAGGGCTCTGACTCAGTTTGAACAGGAATGAGAGCTAAGCAATTTTCTGAGTATTCCAAATTCTTTTATTCCCTAGACTTTGTCTAAAAAGCAGATATGATTCTTTCTTATTTGAAAATATACTTAAAAACAATGAGTAATAGTGAGTCTAGAGAATATAGAGAATCCTTAGATATTTATAGAGGGAAACGTAGGCTGTTTGGGAAGAACAGGTCACATGTAATCCAAGGCTTCGCAGGATAATGGATGAGAGTTTTCAACATAGTTATTTTTAAAAAGTAAAATAAACAAAAGAAGACTTTCCTAAATAATGTGAGTCATTAACAAATCTAATTATAAAGATAAGTTCCTATGCATTTGTCTCCTCCGTTCAAGTCTTATTCCTCATGGGACCCCAGGCCTCTTCCCTAAGACAGGCCCCCTGTCCTGTCAGGGCCATCCTCTTGCTTTGTGCTTCCCCAGCACGGGAGAGCAACGCTCCCCACTAAAGTGTAAGCTCCATGGGGAGCAGAAACTCTGCTTCATTCACGGCCCTCTCTGCAGTAGCCAGAGAGCACCTGGCACAGACTGGGCACTCTAAAGATGCTTCCTCTGGTCACGAGTAACAGGAACCCATGATGTGAGTGAGCCCGTTTCATATCACAGAAGCTTGTAGTTCAGAGAAAGGTGAGGGTTATGTTTTCTGGAAAGTCACCAGATATCCATTCCCCACCCCCCACAAAGCAAAGGTGTCCTAAACATGGGGTCAGCTTTTGGCAGAGAATGACAGAAAAGAGAGAAAGGGTGTTCTGAGAGGCAGCGTTGACCTGAGCCAGGGTGTGAAGGTCCTGTGGCCTCATCCAGCTCTGGTCGGCTTCTGCCAAGTGACTTGGGCAGAAAATCCCTTGGAATCTTTATACCCAGTCAGTATTATTAAATGTACCATGTCCACTTCCACAGAGCACACACCTACTCTGTGTGGGGTTTGGGGAGAGTACAGCGTCACACAGGCACCCTGAGCCTGTCGACCACCTTGTCTCTGTTTTCTAAATGATTCTTATCGCCTGCTCATTCCATATTATATGTGCCACATAACAATGCTTCAGTCAACTAGGGGCCACATGTGTGACAGTGCCTCATGGGGTTGTAATGCCACATTTTTACTGTGCCTTTTCTGTGTCTAGACAGGCACACAGACACTCCACACTGAGCTGCAGTTGCCCACAGGGTCAGCAGCCTCAGGCTACAGGTGCGTGGCCCAGGAGCAGGTAGGTGCCAGGTAGCCTAGGTGTGCAGGAGGTGGTGCCATCTGGGTTTGCGTGAGCACACTCGGTGATAGTTAAGCAATGATGAAATTTCTCAGACTGTGTCCCCACTGTTAACTAATGTGTGATTGCATTTTCTGAGACAACAGGGCTAAAAACCTCCCTCTGTGACTGAATCTGCCAATTTTTCTCTGTGATCCTCTCAATTTTTCTTTATACTTTTTGAAGTTATGTTATTATTTGCATTTAATCTTAACTTTGCTATATCTTCTTGGTAAGTTGCTCCATTGGGCCTTTTAAAAAATTAGAATATTCTTTTTTATTGCTTTTAATACTGTTTCCCAAGAATATGGCTTGGGTTTCTCTCTCTCTCTCTCCCTCTGTCCTTTTCAAATGCAAGTCTCTTGTAAACACCCCATAGCTTGAATTGTTTTTAACTTGATTTGCTTGAGAGTCTCTATCTTTTAAGAAATATATTTAACTTATTTACATTTATTAGAGTAATCACATAATTGAACTACTTTTTTGTTAACTTATTTTGTGCTTTGTACAAATCAGTCCTTATGTTTGTTCTTTTTTTTCTCCCTTTTTTCTTGACATCCTACTTGACTCAGGTTTCCTGGGAGTCAGTGCAAGGTGGGTGATGACACAGACTCTGCCTTTGGATTCCAGCTCCACCACTTATCTGCTGAATGTTCTTGGCCAAATTATTTCATTTCTCAGTGGCTCAGATTTTCCATCTTTAAAGTGAGGCTGTGGTTAAAGAAAAGTAAAAATGGAGGCCATGGTTTAGATGTATCCCATGGCCAACCATTCATGTGGCCAAAACAAATCATCCTGATTTCTCCAAAACACCTTGTTGGTATAATTCAGTGAAATAAACAGCTCTACTTGCTATGGAGAAAAAAGGTAGCGTTTGACAACCCATCACAAAAGCCAAAATGCATCCTCCCTTATGCTTTTATAACTTTATAATTTCTGTAGGACAAGCTTTTTACTAATTGTCTGAAGTCTCCTGGATGGTACCTTCTCTTATTGTATGATAATAAAAACATTTTTTCCCTAAGTTGATATGATTTCAATTTTGACAAGGATGATTACAACCCTCCACTGTAGCACTTGGATGGACAGTAAATGAATTAATGTCTAATTGTTTTATAAAACCATAGAGAAGAACTATGTAATAGTTAGCTCTTACTAACATTTTATTTCCCTCTGCCAGTTTGGCACATTTTATATGTGTGTCTTTTTGTATAATCACATACAAAGAAGGTTAGACCCGTGTCTATTCTCAGAACTCAGAACTTGAGGATGAGCTCTCTGTGCTGTGGTTCAGGATGGCACAGGGCAACTCCTGCCCTGTGTGGACACAGGTCCTCTCACAACCCATAGTCCTAGGACAGGCTGGGCCCTCCCCAGGCCCTGTTCCAAACACCGGCCATGGCACTGTCTGGATACCCTCCCTGTACCTCGGATGTCCCTGAAGGGGAAGGTGATGCTGCTCACAGGCCCGGCACACCTTTCCACCTGTTGCTCTCCGCTAACTGGAGCAGGCCTGCTCTCCCTTCAGGCTACGCACGGCAGGGGTGAAGTCCCTGGGCACTGCCTCCCTGAAGCCGGCTGGGCCTGGCTGACCAGCTGCTGCCTCAGCCCTTACGGAAGCTGAACACACAGGTGCAGGCATCTCCTGTTTCTTTGTCTCTAGGGGCCAGACCATCAGCCAGCATTTGCCCTCTGCTCCCAGGGCAGTGCCTGTGAGCAGTGGTGAGAAGGCGGGTTTGGGCACCACAGTGCTGTCTTTGCCTACATCTCCTCCCCCTGGTGCCCACTGGTCTTGGACAGCCTGGCAGGGGGCTGTCCCTGCTCCTCCCTCTTTCCAAGGAGCAAACCCAGATGTGCTCAAACACCAAGAAAGAGCTGGGCCATCACCACACCAGGCCCACCACAGGAATAGGCCATGCTTGTCACCTACTGAGTGGACAAACAAGGACCCCAAAGGACAACCCTCCGGCCCCCTCTGGCCACATCCTGCTGTAACAAGGGAGGACGGGTGGTCCCTGCCTGGAAGTCTCCTCTGACGTTCCCAAACCATCTTTGCAAAGGGGGAAAAATGTCCCAGTGATGAGTCTCTCAGTTTAATTTTTTTTAAGAAAATAATTTTGTATTAGGATCATCATTTTACTTGACACTCGTTTTTCAGATAGAAAACCAGCTCCAAGCTAAGATAAATTTCAACTAAACACTGGAATAGAATCCAATTTAGATGTTCTACTAATTCAGTAAACCTAATTAACTCGGTTCTGCTTTTTGCATCCATTTGCTGGATGTAATGTTTCTGTTTGGTAAGCAGATCAGGAGATAAATGGGTCACTGTATTTATGACTCATTATTCCCTTTAATATCCACACTGGAGAAAGTGTGCTCTGATTACAATTAAAATGCTTTTATACCATTTTAGCAGTAATTGAGCGAACCCGGCAATTTGTACTTTGATTCTCTCAGTTAAGTAATTGACATCACAAGCCATCATTGGATAATAACACGTTCAATCACTCGGCTTCTGCCGGTGTATTTAAAAATAGCTGAGGAGTATACTGTTAATTCACTGTGCATGGTGGCTGCTCTCAGGAGGTGGGCACTTAGTTACTGACAGCGGCTTGTGGAGGTCACCGCCCTGGCACAGCTGTCTCAGGTTCGGGCCGTGTGGGCAATTGTGGGTGGTGGGGCAGGCCCAGGGGGCCACTTTTGGGGCTCCGCTGTCCAGGTTAGCTCTTGATATGAATGAAGCATTGTGGTGAGTGGACACGTGGGTAAGTTGCCTGTGGGTGCCGTGGGCAGCCCCACTCAGACCAGGGAGAGCTACGAGAAGCTGATTGCATCGTGGACACCGGCTGTCTGCAGGATGACCACAGCAAGCTGGTCGTGCTGGGAAGGGCATCAGGCACTCTGGAAAGGAAGGGAGCGTGGTGCTCCCAGGGGATGTGGTGGGTCATGGGCTGTGAGCAAAGGCTTCAGAGGTCAAGGGAGAGGCCCAGAGAGTTTCCAGAGGGAGGAAGCCTGGTGTGACCAGACCAGAAGCAGAGAGGAGGAGCAACTAGGAAGAGGCTCCAGGGGGACCTGTAGCCAGGGAGGGTATTCTACAGAGGAAGGTGAGGGTTGAGGACCAGCCTTGCTTGGGAGTCTTGGTGGGAACTGCGTCTTGAGGTCCAGGCCTGGCTCCACTTGGCAGCAGTTCTGGGGCCATGGCTGACACTGTGCACACACATGGTGGTTTCTGGCCTCTGGATTCTGCACACAC
Source organism: Loris lydekkerianus (assembly GCA_963574355.1). NCBI lineage: Eukaryota > Metazoa > Chordata > Mammalia > Primates > Lorisidae > Loris > Loris lydekkerianus. The sequence goes on from CAUYPK010036284.1 coordinate 30,523, forward strand.
AGGGGCCACCTGGGGCCCGCCGGGAACTGAGTGGGGAGCTCACACTGGCCTCAGGGGACACAATCTGCTCTGGGGCTCGGGGGATCCTGTCTCCTACCTGGGGGCCTGTGGTAATGCTGGCTCTGTCTGGCCACAGGCAGTCAGCCACCCTCACTTTCTGTCTGGCTCTGGCTGGGTGCACAGGGCAGCTGCCCACTGGCAGGGAAAGGACTGACGCAGGCTCCACCTTCATAGCTTCTGCAGGACATTCCTCCCGAGGCCCTGGAGTAGGGTGGGGTCGGCCTGGGCCCAGGCCTGGCTGCTCCTGCCTCAGACTCCAGGATGTGGAGAGGCTCTGGGAATGGTGGCAACATGTTCAAGAAAACTGGCTGGCAGTGGAGGGTGGCCAGGCCCACGTGGGCTGCCGCAGAGAGGCACCTCCAGCTCATTTGAGACAACCCCCTCTGAGGTGCGCTGACCTCTGGTGCTGGGTGCTGACTGCTATGTTGATGGGGCCCAACAGGCATCTGAGGTCCCAGGAATCAGGGTTCCTCCTGCCTGCCTGGAGCCATCAAGATGGGAACTGATTCCTGTGGACGTGGAAAGTGAGAGGCAGAAGACAAGTGTAATGAGAAGGGATGCGTGCTCAGGCCAGGGAGCCCTGGAGGAGACTTGGGTGCTTTTGTAAGACAGTGGAAGAGGGGAATGCATGGAAATAGTGCCTGGGCTGGAGCAGTGAGGGCAGCTAGAGTCCACGGTGGGCTGCAGGAGGCCCCTGCCTGAGCCACAGAACCCTGGGTACCACAACTGTCCCCGGGGATACAGGCAGGGGGGCCCACAGAGGCTGAGTGGTGGTGACTCTGATGGGCAGCAGGTGGCCTGGTTGGCATGGTTGTAAAGGAGGTGGGAAGTGGCCAAGTCTGGGATTTGCCTTGAGAAAGTGCTAACAGGGAGTGAGCGTGTGGGGTGGGTGACACCCTGGTGCCCATGGTCACCTTCCCAGTGGGACATTGGGGCAGGGCAGGCCCTGATGGGGGTGGGGTTTCTGTCAGAGCACATGAGCTCTGAGATGGTCTGTGGTCTGCTGGGGCTGGGATCTGACTGTGGGAAAGAGGCCACATCTAGGGCCAGTGGCACACGGGAGGGCCTAAAGTCCAGCCTGGGTGGAGTTACAGGCCTGATGTACAGATGAGACCGAGGGAGCCCCATGCCCTGTGGGGAGTGTGGGGACCAGAGCCCTGAGAAGCTTCAGCTGTGGGGGTGTAGCAGCTGTGCCTGGAGCGGGTGGCGGGGCAAGTGCTGCAGACACTGAGTTCCTGGCATCCCTTCAAGGAGAGGTCCTGCCAGCCTTCTCTTGAGGAAGGCTTGCAGTGCCAGAGGTGAGAGCAGTCACACATGGTGTATGGTGCAGACCTCATGCTATCCCCACCCCCAGTGAGGCCAAGGGGGCCACAGTATGCTCCTTCCCTAGTCTGTCTCCAGGCATTGGGTGTCCCTGAGGACCTTGATCTCTATCTGGCCTACCACATTAGCGGGCCTGGAGACCTGCCCATCATGGCCCCGAGCACAGCGCTCTGTCCTCAGCATGCCTGGATGGTCACCAGGGACCATCTACACAGATGTTTTTTGGAGAATGGCTGGCTCTGTGTCGCAGAGGGCTTCTGGTTCATAAGCCGTCATTTAAAGGACAATCACACCATGTGCCCATCTCAACCTCCAAGGAAGCAATAACATCTTTTCTGAAAAACCGGCAGCCCTGTGGCCCCATCTGGGGACTTTGGGCCCAGCATAATCTTTATCTTAGACCTTCCTTGTCATGCCTGAAATAAGATGCCATCACTCATTTGAATAAATATTCAATAAATATAAAGTTCGCTAACTTTCTGAGTCTGAGATAAAGTCCTTAAGCCCCTTAAGCCTCAATCTCATATTCTTAAAATGTGTAAATATTGCTTAAATTTGGGATGGATTTCAAGGCTGTCATATTTTATGAGTTACAAAAACTGTGACTTTGTTTCATTGTTTAATGAAGTTGTAAATGTCAAAACTGATTTAGTGCCTGCCGTGAAGGCTCTTTCTGCTTTACCAAGCATCTGATTAAGAATTTATATTTCATTTAATTTTCTGTATGCAGAGTAGAAATAAAGCATTTCTCTTTGATTTCCTTTATGAAAAAAACTATAAAACTTATTTTTCTGGTAAGTTCTTTGGTGTTTGGGGCACTGGAGATGTACTGGGTAGGGCGGTGCCTGGCACCTCAAGCAGGGGTGTCTCTGCTGCCTGTTGCTACTAAGTGCAAAAACCGAAAGATTACAGAGGGCACACACGTGTGATAAAAAAGGCCAGGTAGTCCTTTTTCCAACAAGAAAAATCACACTTTGTCACATCAGTTGAGTGCATAAAAAAATAGAATTGCCTTTAGCCACCAAGAAAACCTTAAAAAATTAAAAAAAGGGAGGGCCATCTATTTATAGCCCAGTGAGTCGCCACATACAACCGGTTAGGAACCATGAAACCTAGTAACATTATGCAATATGTCAACAAATTTGAAGAGGAAAAAAAGTTTGAAAATTTTCAAGTTATTCTTAACAAAAGCTGTGACAACTGAGAGTCTAAGATGGCCCAGATGTACTGGCCTGTATTCTTCTCTTCCCACAAGGGTTGGTGGATAGGATGAGACATCATACTGGGATTGTGTCATTTGCAGACAAGAGTGACTTGTGCTGTGTGAGCCTGACCTAAGCAGGTGATCCCAAGGAGGCAGAGTTTTCCTAGATGGATGTAGAAGGGCAGTCATGCTACCAGAAAAAAAAACCCATTTTACCACAAGGACATTTGCACTAGATTGTTTATTGCAGCTCAAGTCTCAATCACCAAGATATGGAACCCACCTGAGTGCCCATCACTCAATGAATGAACCAATGAACTGTGGTGTCTGTAAACCGTGGAATAGTGTTCAGCCATAAAAAGATGGAGATTTTATTTATTTATTTTTTTGTTTTCAATTTCATTTAATTCTGCTCTAATTTTGGTTATTTCTTTTCTTCTACTGTGTTTGGGGTTGGAATATTCTTCCTTTTCCAGTTGCTTGAGATGTCCCATTAAGTTGTTAACTTCCTCTCTTTCTGTTCTCTTGAGGAAGGCTTGCTGTGTTATAAATTTCCCTCTTAGGACTGCCTTTGCGGTATCTCAGAGATTCTGATAATTTGGGTCTTCATTGTCGTTTTGTTCCAAAAATTTGACAATTTCCTTCTTAATCTCATTTCTGACCCAGCTATCATTCAGCATAAGCTTATTTAACTTCCATGTTTTTGTATGAGTTTGTAGATTCCTGTTGTTACTCAGCTCAAGTTTTATTCCATGGTTGCTTGAGAAGATACATGGAAAAATTTCTATTCCTTTAAATTTACTGAGGTTGGACTTGTGACCTAAGATGTGATTGATTTTGGAATAAGTTCCATGAGCTGATGAGAAGTATGTATATTCAGTTTTGTTAGGATGAAATGTTCTTTAGATGTCTGTTAAATCTAAATGTGGAATGGTTAAGTTTAAGTCTAAAATTTCTTTTATACTTAAATTTCTTAGCTTCTTATTGGAGGATCTATCCAGCACTGCCAAAGGAGCGTTGAAATCTCCGAGTGTTATGGAGTTGGATAAAATCAAGTTGCTCATATCAGTTAGATTTTCTCTTATAAATTGAGGTTCATTCTGGTTGGGTGCATAAATATTAATAATTGAAATGTCATCATTTTGAGTATTACCCTGAAAAAATATGAAATGAACATTCTTATCCTTCTTACTTTTGTTGGTTTAAAGCCTTTTGTGTCTGCAAATAAAATTGCAACATCTGCTTTTTTCTGATTAACATTTACCTGAAATATGTACGACCATCCTTTCACCCTGAGTATATATTTATCTTTTAAGGTAAGATGTGACTCTTGTATGCAGCAAGACGAGAGCTTCTGTGGAAAGCTGACTTTAGTCAGCCATCTTGTCTCTGCCTGTCCCAAGTGTTCTAGCTTTATAGCATTCTGTGCTGTGAAACTTTCATAATAGTTTTTATTTATAGTTATAATTCTCCATAAAACATTTTACTTACCATTTGTTCAACTCTGCTGTAAATGAGTTCAGAGAGAACAGAGAATGGGTAAACTCTCTTCATGCCAGATGCCAGGCCAGGTTTGGGTTCCTTCTTCATGGACCAGACAGAGTCCACCAGGAATCTCTGGCTTCTGGACCTGCATCTTACCCATCCCACTCTTCTGACAGGAGCTGACCTCAAATTACTTAGTGTGAGAATTAGGCAATGAGCACGGGAGAGCTCTGCAGGGGAGGGAAGGGGAAGAGGAATGAGAAGGGAAGAGAAAAGATGAGGGCACAGTGAGAAGGGTAAGGAGGTAGGAGAGAGGAAAAAAGGGGAGAAGTTAAAAATAAGTTGAATCTAAATATTGTCCTTGGACTTCTTTAATTAATCCTATGTCTTATCTAATAATTTCAAGGAGTTTTTTTTTTAAACAACTTTTTTTGGTTTTTGTTTGGTTGATTAATTTCATTTTTGCCTACTGTTTTGACTTTTTGTTTTTTATAGTTCTAAAGATTGTCTTTGTTGTTGTTGCAAGGAATGCAATCTGTATATTCACAGCAAACTGTAGATTTTCTTTCAGATAATGCATTTCTATTTCTTTGTACCTTATTTAGTCTGTCTACAGGCTAGTGCAATGGCCGGGTAATGCTGCTGTGCTCACATCAACACTGTCACGTTCGTAATCCACTCAATGTAGCAAGATCTGAGATAGATGCTATGGAGCACAGTGGCTCAGGAGCTCTGCCACATCATAGTACAGATGCTAACTGGCTCTCAGGGAAGAGCAGCAGCCTAGCCCTGCACATTGGTCCCTAGCTTCTTTTTTGGCAGATGTTGAAGTCAATGTACTTTGAAGTCAAGTTATAAATGGTCAGAATTGGGGTTCTCTAAATAGTGAAATTTTTTTATCACTTCAAAAACAAGAATAGGAATCTATTCCTGTGTTGATGGGCATTTAAGTTATTTCTACATCTTGACAACGTAAGTATATATGGCACCCTCTTGGGCAGAGGACACAACTACAAGAGGGACTCTACTTAACAAATGCAAACATTGTACCTCTCACATTAACCTGCAATAAAAAAATAAATAAATGAACTGGTATCAACTATGAAACAAATTTTAAGGCAGAAAATTGAAACAAAAAGTAGATATTTTGCTTTAATATAACATGAAATACCAAAAATAAACAAATAAAAAAAGGGAATGAGCACATGGAAGCCTTTTATCCTACAAGCAGCACTAGCCCTAGGTTGGGAAGAGGCAGTCTGTGTGGGAAAGTGGGAGCCAATAAAAGAAGAAAGAATGAACACCCTTTCTTTTCTACTCTGCCACCTGAAGAATTCCAGATTATGGTGCTTCTTCAAAAATCAGGACATACTAACTTAGTGAAACAGGTTCCTGAGCCATTCTTGGGCATTGAGTCCTTCCTAGCACAGATAAAAGTCTGTATGAAAACTTCTTCATGCCCCTCCAAAAGGAAATGCCACCCATTATTTTTTTATGTGATATCGCTTATTAGATCATTTTCTTATGGTCTCAGACAACTTTAATTTCTACTAAACATTGACACCATGAAGAAAGAAATGGGTACCTTCTTTGTGAATAAAATATCAAGAATTTTGAATTGTGTAAGATTTAGAACGTACGAAAGATTAACTGTTCAAAAGAAATTCTAGCTCTTAAAATACCAGCGGAAGAAAACATTTATTGATTTAAGTCACAAAGGTATGTTTTAACCTCTGAGGTTATAAAATTGGCAAACTATAGTTTTCCATTGGTTAGTGTAGTTTGTAATTGAGACTTTTTCTATTTGATAGAAAACATTTAATTCTATAGTTTTTCCTTTAATATGCTGTTCATAACCCATGCTTAGCCATTCAGAGTTTTCACAACTATTTTGGAAGCGTTATACTTCCTGAGAATCAGGGTGGCCTAACAGCTTGCACCATACTCTTCAATCTGCTGCTTTTTGCATGTGTAAAAGATTCAATTCTTTTCACTCCTGAAGTATGAAATCTTTATTTTCATCAATGGTCTTTTTCATACCAATTCTCTGTAAATTTTCTGCAGTGTTTGTGACTAATAACCTCCTTAAAAAAAAATAACACTTTTTGTTTTCTGGTTTTTCAAAACATCATATTATTTTAAAATTCTTCTCTCTCTTCCTTTCTCTCCCCCCTTTCTCTCTCTTAAATGCTACACATTTCAAAACTGCAGCTCTCCGGGAGTGAGTAAAAACACTGGGCAGGATGTCAAAAGATCTGCTGTCAAATTCTAGTTTTTTTACTTACAAGCTGTGTGACCTTAGGGAGGTCACACTTCACCTTTGAGCTGGCCTTTCTCATGCATACCACGGAGATAACTGTAACCGCTTTACTACAATGTTAAAGGAATAAGTTATAGCAAGTTGTAAGTAAGAGTAGAGTACGTTGTAAATCACACAGTAAGTTAGAGTATGTTATAAATCACAGAGTGATTTTAAGTGATAAGTATCATCTGAGGTCTCTTTCTCCCAACTTTACCTTATCTTCTCTCAAAGTACCTATATTGATGATAAATAAACCTAAAACTCTTATCCTGACTCTGACAGCTTCAGTCACTATCTTGGTTGTCTAGAATCATAAACTTCTCAAGGCCATGAACTCTTTTCAGAGTCTTTGCTTGTCTGAAACCAATCAATCAGTACAAAACTAGGAAGGTTGTAATCACTTATTCATAATTTAAACAAAAACTCAATTTAACACATAAAATTTAGCCATTCCCCCCCCAAACTAGATTTTTTTCCCCAAAACTTTTTCATTTTTCATAAATGTTACCAACACCCTTGAGCCACCTAGGCATCCAAGTCACGATTCCTTTGTTATCACTTTCAGTATTCAGTCAGCTATACCAAATGTTTCTATTCTTGGTTTTCTGTCTCTTTTGTGTCTCTCTCCTTAATTCTAACTCCCTACCACCATCCCAGTTTAGACTTTTACTACATCCTGTCAAGACTATTACAATAGTCCCTTGGTTTACTTCACCAACCACAAAGCTTCTTTAATCCATCTACATTGTTGCCAGATTCCTTTTCTGAAGAAAATTGTAAAACAGGGTCTGAGAGTGGACACCTATACAAATTCAGACTTGCCTGAGTTTGCCCAGTAGTTAAAAAAGGAACTCAGAATCTTCAAAAGGTACTGTCACCTAAAAAGAAGTTGTGGTAGGCAGCCTCCAAAATGGCCACAGTGATATTTCCTTCCTGGTATTCATACCCATATGAAATTCCCTCTCTGTTGAGTGTGGGCTGGACATGCTGACTTGCATATAACAAGTAAAATGTAGCACAAAGTTATGAGATGTCATTTCAGAGATCAGTTGACAAAAAATAAACTGTAGATTTCCCTCTCTTGCTGTCACTCATTCTCTCTCACTTAATCTGACAGAAGCCAGCTGCCACATTGTGAGCTGCCCTGTGACAGGCCAGTGTGGCAAATAACTGGTGTCTGTAGTCACCCGAGCCCTGCCCACAGCTACAGGAGTGAGCTTGGGAGTGGGTCCCCCAGTGAAGGCTTCAAATGTCTGCAGTCCTTTGAGGGACCCTCGGCCACAAAACCTAGATAAGCCATGCCTTGGTTCCTCACTGACAGAAACCATGCAAAAATAAACGCTTCTTATTTTAAGCTGCTAAATTTTGGCATACTTAGTTGTGCAGCACCAGATAACTAACAATCCAGATGTGTGTCAGTCCAGATTGCTATCTGGCCTTGTCCTCATCCCCTACAACTTGTGCTCAGAGCCCAGGAGGTAATAGGCTGTAATAATAATTTGTTGATGTTATTGTGTTTTTTTTTAGACAGAGTCTCACTTTGTTGCCCTCAGTAGAGTGCTGTGGCGTCACAGCTCACAGCACCTCAAACTTTTGGGCTCAAGTGATTCTCTTGTCTCAGCCTCCAGAGTAGCTGGGACTATAGGCTCCTGCCATAATGCCAGGCTATTTTTAGAGATGAGGTCTCTCTCTGGCTCAGCCTGGTCTCGAACCTGTGAGCTAAGGCGATCCACCCACCCCAATCTCCCAGTATGCTAGGATTATAGGCATGAGCCCAATGCACCCGGCCCTGTAATAATAATTTTTGACAAGACTCTGAAAAGGGTCTTTGCTGCTTTATGGACCAAGTAATAGTATAATATGGGTGGCAGCAGCTGCACTTCAGCAACAGGACTAGCAGGAGCTAAGTGTGATGAACATCAGAGTACAGGAGGAATGCCCATGATGGGTACCAACCATGAATGACAGGTAATGTCTTAACAAAGATGCAGGACAGGTGCCATCATTGTTAAGGTCCATCATAGGGATTTGGAGAGAACGTAGACAGGCAGGGTGATGACAATCAAGAGTCACTCAAGGTACATGTCTTCTTACATGATTTGAAGAGAGCTGGCACCAAAGCCAAAGAGCATCTTCTTTGTTTCTTTTGTACTATTGGGGCCCCATTTATCTTCCATGTAGGTAGAAGCATGGGAAATACAGACCATACCTGCTTCCATCGTGTCACCTCACTACTCTTTGTTGCCTGCATTTGAGCATTCCAACATTTGACTTCTATTTCTAGTCTCCCACTATAGTAAAATGGATGTGCTTGCTCTCTTGTAATACACTGTATTCACTTGCTCAGCCTTCCCATTGAATAAAACCACCTTCTTTCTCATTAACTAATGTCTAACAATTTTCAAAGTACAAGGTATTGGCATGTACAAAAGCTACTGATTTGTGGACATCAATTTTATACCCTGAGACATTACTGTATTTCCTGATCACTTCTAGGAGTTTCGTGCTTGAATCTCTGGGGGTTTCTAACTATAAGATCATATCATCAACAAAGAGGGAGAGTTTGATCTCCTCTGCCCCCATTTGAATGCCCTTTATATCTTTCCATTCCCTGATTGCATTGGCTAGAATTTCCAGCACAATGTTGAATAATAGTGGCGATAGTAGACAGTTCCAGTTCTAAGTGGAAAAGCTTTCAGTTTTACTCCATTCAGTATGATGTTAATTGTGGGTTTGTCATAGATGGCTTCAATCAGGTTACGAAATGTGTCACCTATGCCTATTTTCTTAAATGTTCTTGTTAGAAAGTATGCTGGATTTTGTCAAATGTTTTTCTGCATCTACTGAGAGGATCATATGGTCCTTATTTTTACTTCTATGATATGATGTATTACATTTATGGATTAGTGTATGTTAAACCAGCCTTGCATCCCTCAGAAGAAGCCTACTTGATTGTGAAGTATAATTTTTTTTTAATGTGTAGCTTTAATCTATTAGCTAAGACTTTGTTGAGTATTTTTGGACAGCCAAATTGAGAATCAAATCAAGTACACAATTCCCTTCACAGTAGTTTAAAAGAAAATAAAATACTTAGGAATATACCTAACAAAAGAGGTGAAAGATCTTTTAAAACAGAACTATGAAACCCTCAGGAGAGAAATTGTACAAGATACTAACAAATGAAAGAACCATGGAACCATAGCAAATGGAATACTATGCACTTGGCTGGTAAGAACAACACTGTCAAAATGTCTATGCTACCCAAAGCAATCTACAGATTCAATCCAAGCCCCATTAAAGTACCAGCATCATACTTTGAAGAACTGGAAAAAATAGTACTTTGTTTGTATGAAACCAGAAAAAACTTATATAGTTATATATATATAAACTCATATATATAGTTTTATATTTATAAACTTATATAGGCTATTGTTAATAATAAAAACAAAGCTGGAGGCATCACCCTACCAGACTGCAGGCTATATTACAAGTCCACAGTAATCAGAACAGCCTTGTATTGGCACAAAAACAGAGACACATGGAGCAGAATAGAAAACCAAGAGTTGAAACTGTCTCTATTTGCTATCTGATCTTTCATAAACCTAACAAAAGCATACAGTGGGGAAAAGAATCCCTGTTCAACAAATGCTGCTGGGGGAACTGGGTAACCACATGTAAAAACTAAAACTCGACCCACACCTTTCACCACTTACAAAAATTGACTCAAGATGTTTGAAAGACTTAACTCTAAGACATGAAATGATAAAAATCTTGGAAGAAAGTATAGGGAAAACTCTTGACAATGTTGGAATGCGGAAAGATTTTGTGACAAAGACTTTAGTGGCCATCACAATAACAACAAAAATTAACAAGTGGGACTTAATTAAGCTGAAAAGCTGCACAGCTAAGGACACAACAAGTAAAGCAAAAAGACAACCTTCAGAATGGGAAAATATATTTGCAGGGTATCAATCTGACAAATGATTGGTAACTAGGATCTACAGAGAACTCAAAGTCATCAACAGAAAAAAGTAAATAGTCCCATCTACCTCTGGGCAACAGATATGAACAGAACCTTCTCTGACAAAGACAGATGACTAGCTAAGAAACATTTGAAAAAATGCCCATCATCCCTGATTATCAGAGAAATGCAAATCAAAACCACCCTGTGGTATCACCTAATCTCAATGAGAATAGCACACATCACAAAGTCTAAAAGCTATAGATGGTGGCATGAATGTGGAGAGAAGGGAACACTTTTACACTGTTCGTAGGACTGCAAACTAATACAGCCTTTTTGGAAGGAAGAATGGAGAATCCTCAAAGAACTCAAATTAGACCTCTCATTTGATCCTGCAATTCCATTACTGGGCATCTGACCCAGAAAAAAAAAATCCTTTTATCCTAAGGATATTTTCACTAGATTGTTCATCACAGCTCAATTTTTAATTGCTAAAATGTGGAAACAGCCTAAAAGATCACCAACCCAGGAATGGATTAACAAGCTGTGGTATATGTATACCATGGAACTATTCAGCCATTTAAAAAGATGGAGATTTTACATCTTTTCTATTAACCTGGATGGAGTTGGAACACAGTCTTCTTAGCAAAGCATCACAAGAATGGAGAAGCAAGATTCCAATGTACTCAATTCTAACATGAAGACAGCAGATGATCTACTACACGGTGGGAGGTCGGAGAAGGAGGGAGTGGGAGGGAGATGAGGGTTCATGGTGTATGACTCACCTCTTGGGGGCAGGGCACAATTATAAGAGGGATTTTACCTAACAAATGCAATCATTATACCCTAATTCTTTGTACCCTCAATGAATCACAACCAATTAAAAAATAAATAAATAAAGTACAAGGTAAATCCTACTTTCCATACATCATGTATGGAAAAACTATTTCAATGATTCCTCTGTTAGTATTCACCCTAAAATTATGGAATATCAAACTACCAATTGAACATAATATAATAACTGATTAGAATATACATAACATTGATTAGACATTCTCAGAGATGCACAATGTATCTGTGATATGGCCACTGACCTTAAAAACTCATAATTTTATCACAGAAGCAGAACTTTCCCCTGTAAAGAAATCAGAAACCACAGATGGTCTAAGCACATCACCAGTTCTAGAACAAGTCAAGTTGCTGCATAGAAGTGCTTATTTTTTATAATGAAATGAGGTAAGAAAGAGGAGATTAATATGGCTTTTACTGTTTCTATCTTCAGCTTGATATTAATTGTAAAGGGGGAACATCCATGCTATAGTAATGGCAAAGATGGTTGCCTAGAAATCAATCTCTCCTTGAAGCTGATTAAGGGAGTTATTCCTGGTAAGCTATTCATTTTACTGCTCTCAGCTATCTGTCTCTAATTCCAGACATTTGCATCTCAGAGAGAAGTCTTGGGGGAGTAGGAATAATGGCAGTAAACTAACTTGACCAATTTGTAAAATTAATGTCCCCACTTATTATGTAATACCTGCTAAAATGAATACAGTCTATTTCCAAGGTCCTTGTCTTCAACCAGGCCCAAATGGTTTAAGAAGCAGAAAGTCTGCATTCTTTTAAACTTTATTTCATCAGACGGTTCCATTCTATCACCAGATAGTTTTCATTTTGTATAATTTGCCTGTCATGTTTGTCCCTGGAAAAGCATATCAGTTTTGGGGGGAATAATTGCAAGTTGTTAGTCATTATGTTATAAATAATAGTTTAAAATGCCATGTGATATAATTTTTCCTTCTGATAATTCTTTCTGTCTGCATTACTCATCAAGGATGAAATGGCTATTACTTCAGAGCATAAGCAGAACCAACCAAGGAAAAGAAGAATGTTTACCTTTAGGTTTTAAGACAAATCATACAAAATAAATTAGAGATAGTCAGGAAAGTGCAGGTTTCCTAGTACAGTCTTGCATCTGAGAAAGGAAAGGGTTTCCTAAATTCCTAAAACTTGCACTTAAATATCAAGAATCATTTGAGCATCGAGGTTTCTACCAACTGTGGAGGAGAAAGGATGTACATTCTGACCTTTCTAGAGGCAATTATTTTGTCACACAGAGGTGTGGAGGTGTCAGCCTGGAGATTGATGAGAGAAAAGTGCCTGTGAGGTGAATGTGGTACTTTGAAGAGGGGCTCGATCCTGCCCATTTTCTAGAATGGAAATGTTGGCTAGGAGTGGGGAGAGCACAGACAGACAGAGAGTTCTGAGGGCAGGCAGGATTAATGCCTCACTTCCCAGATGGCAACCAAAATGATCTGCATTGACATGGGATAGCTGCTACTGGGTAGAACAGTAATGAGCTGTGTTTAGGTACAGAGGTCTTAAATGTACATTTGCTGAGGTTCCAAATCAGGGAAGACTCCAGAAAGTTCAACCCAGGGAGGATTAGAAAATAAAATGTTGTGAGGACATGTAGACTGGAGGACTCTTGGGGTGGGGATGAAGAGTATAGAAGTTACAGTCAGAAGCCACAACAGGGACCACAGACATTAGTGGCAAGAGCATTGACCTACCCCTAATAGAAGCATCATCCTTTATTGCAGAGAATTCTAAAGGCCCCTGGAGGATAAACCCTCCCCCCACGCAGAAGGAGAACAGCCCAGATTAGCATGGGGTCAGCCCATGTCAGATAGCCCGCTGTCCAAGGCCATGAGATTTCAAGCGTTCTTGGTGTCCCACCATGCCATCTGGCCAGAAGAGAAGGAGGAATGGGAGGGAAAAGAGCTCTGAAAAAAACAAACATTTATTTCCCTAAAACATGAGTTAATCTGGAAGAGACAGATTCTCTAACCTTTAGTTAGAAAAATCCAGTTGTCACATCCTCAATCCCTCCAGGCTTCACCTTTCTCCCCTATCTGCGGAAACAAGGTCTTCAGAGAAAGCTAAGTTCAATTACATAGGACTATCATTTCACTTCTTCCCATGATCATTATGCTTATAAACCATAATGACTATACCTGACACTTTTACAATTATTTCTTTCTTTCCAAATATATTTGCAGGAAGATGAGGAATATATGAAGTCCTAAGCTTTAGTCTTTAGTTCTGAAATGGTTTAACAATACAATAAAAACCCATCATCTACATAAGAGGGGTCTAAAAACTAGTAAAACGTATAGGTAGTAATTTTTTAGGTTATCAGATAAGTGAGTCAGAGCAAGATGGCGGCCGAGTAACAGTTTCCCTGCAACCGGGCACTGTGAGTCTGGGGAGATAAGATGACAGGGATCTCTGGCTGGTGGGATCTGCCTATAATCATCCCTTTGAGGATATAGGGAGTCAGCGACAGACATCTGGACCCCAAGAGGAGGACAAAAACAGTGGAAAATTGGCAAGTAGTTGCGTGTGTTCAATTGGTCTAATCCAGCCTGCAGCTTCCACAGGCATGGGAACTTAAAGAGCAAGAGGAAATGAAAGGAAAATTAGGGCAAGGAAACAGATATAAGAAATCACTCATGAGGAAGAATCAGCAGAAAACTCCTGGCAACATGAAGAACCAGTACAGAGCAATCCCTCCAAGGGACCATGATATAGCTACTGCAGAGGATTCCACCTATAAAGAAATGTTAGGAATGACAGAAAGGGAATTTAGAATACACATGATGAAAACAATGAAGGAAATGATAGAAACAATGAAGGAAACTGCTAATAAAGTGGAAAATAACCAAAAGGAAATCCAAAAACAGAATCCAATAAGAGATGAATGATATGAAGAATATAGAAAGGATATAGCAGAGCTGAAGGAACTGAAGCTGTCAATTAGGGAACTTAAAGATGCAATGGAAAGTATCAGCAACAGGTTAGACCATGCAGAAAAATTTCAGAGGTAAAAGACAAAGTTCTTGAGATAACTCAGATAGTAAAAGAGGCAGAAAGGAAGAGAGAGAAAGCAGAACGTTCACTGTCAGAATTATGGGACTTTATGAAGCGTTCCAACATACGAGTCATAGGAATCCCAGAAGGGGAAGAAGAATGCCCCAGAGGACTGGAAGCCATACTAGAGAATATCATAAATGAAAATTTCCCAAATATCACCAAAAATTCTGACACACTGCTTTCAGAGAGATGTTGGACCCCAGGTCACCTCAACTCTAACCAAGCTTCTCCAAGACACATTGTGATGAACCTGTCCAAAGTCAAGACAAAAGAAAAGATTCTGCAAGCTGCCAGGAGTAAGTGCCAGTTGACCAAAGGGGCAAATCCATCAGAGTGACTGTAGACTTCTCTAATGAAACTTTCCAAGCAAGAAGACAATGGTCGTCTACCTTTAATCTATTTAAACAGAACAATTTCCAGTCCACAATTCTGTACCCTGCTAATCTAAGCTTTAAAATTGATGAATAAATCAAATCATTTACGAATATACAAACATTGAGGAAATTCGCCACAACAAGACCAG
>CAUYPK010036285.1:0-10244 GCA_963574355.1 Loris lydekkerianus
ACACACACAAAAAAAAAAAAAAAAAAAAAAAAAAAAATATATATATATATATATATATATATACACACACACACATTACCAAGCAATAGCAGTCATGCAATTAGGCCCTGGTTATTAACAATTTCAAGAGGGAAATTGCCTAGGTCAACAACAGAGCTGAGAGAGTCTGTTTTGTTATATTTTTTGCTCATAGTTGGAAGAAAATACAATCAGCAATTTTGGCAGAGAATAGGTGTAATAAAAAATAAAGATGGAGATATGTATACTAATCATGGAGATGCGTGTCCCTTCCAATTTACATTAATCTGTCTGATGAACAAGGAGAGAAGTGTTGCTGCTTTCTGGCATTTTTCTTTACAACTTTCACTTAACTCTAGTAACATTTTGGGAAGACCTGGGCTTGAGTCTGGTTTTCATGTAGTAAATTCTCTCTCATTCTCTGTCTCTGGGTCTCCATTTCTTTATTTATAAAATCAGGTACTGGATCAGATAATCTCTGAAATCCTATATAGCTCTAAAATCCTATTTCTATGTGTCTATGAACAAGCAATTACAAAATAAATAAAAGTTTAAGTGATATGATAAATAAGAATATGTAACTAAAATTATACGTGAGAATAACATACCGTTTTGAATATGGACTCACTCAATAGGGAAATTATACTGTCTCAGGGAAAATCCATGAGAGGAAGGCAACTTTCTGTGTTATAAGGTCTTTTCAGCACACCCAGGGAGTGGGGGCCCCAGTCACTTGCCAGCATTGCCAAGACAAAATAGCCACAAAGCTGGAAAAAGAAGTACAACAAATGAACAGTAGCCTGATCATCTACAGCCTGACCCTCTTGCTTTTTCTCCTCAGTCTTATGAATTTCTTCATTCAACATGTATTAATTGAACAATTTTAAAATACTGCACACAGACTTTATGGCCAACTTGTTTTTATTAAATATTTACAATGTATTATCCCTGCAGGTCTTCTAACAACTGAGGCTATGTCACTGAACAGGAAAATTTTCTATGACTCATGAAAATTGCATTTTAGTTATAGAACACATAAAATAATTAAGAAAATACATATAGTTCAATTTCAGGTAGATATGGGTAAATTATATACAATACTCAAAAAAAAAAAAAAAAAAAACAGGATAATAAGAACTGATTAGGGATGGAGGCCATTTAAAGAGGGTGACAGGGCTCTCTGTGGAAGTAACTTTGAGTAAAGACACATACCAAGTGAGTTGTGCTCAAATTTCAGTTACGTCTTCCTTGACCTCCCTATATAAAATTGACCTCTACTCCCATTATTTCATATCACCATTTCCTGCTCTATTCTTTCTTTCTCAAAAGTGTTAATTATCTAATATACTTATTTATTTTTTAGTTTATCACTTCTTATCCATGTAAACTCCATAGGGTCATGGACTTACATATCTTTTATTCACTATGTTTCTAAGGCCTGTACCAGCTAATACTTGTTTAATGGATTCATGAGATCCTAGGGTGTAAAAATTTAGTATGTTAATTCATAGAATAGTCCTAATACATAGTAAGTACAGAATAAATTGTAATTAATTATTCATAAACCAACTGAATCAGTACATTTATATATTTTTGAAACTGAACAATCAGTTCTATTAGAGCATTCATGTCACTCTTTTCAATTCCACCAAGTTAAGATTCTAACGTCATTTTATTTTTAATCCTCTTAAAACATTTATATTGGTTAAAAATAACTTTATAAGAGAGAAGCTATCTTCAGGGATACCTCTTTGTCTCCAGGGTTTTGATAAGTGCACCAAAGGAAAAACTATGTACACCTTGGCTACCATTGCTGGAGAGCTAACTTTTATTGGCCTGAAGGTTGTTAATGCAACCTTTATCACTGAAAAGACTAATGTGAAATTGCTGAGAGTCTGCCAACAGGGTAAATGTTCCCAGAAAGATGGCAAAGGCAGCAAGGTAGGAGATTTAAGTGCCTCCAACATTTCTTATTAATTTGTAGTGAAAATGCAAAATAGTTGAATTAACATTTGGCAGATTTACAGTTCAGCCCAGAAGTTAGTTTATAAAAACTTCGCTGTTTCAAAAATCTGGCTCAAAACAGATACATTCCCACTATCTATACATATCATAAATAAAAAATGTCTGACCATCACAAGTGAGACTTTTACGTTTGCAGTTGCTAAAGTCAAGAACTTTAGTGAATAGAGAACATATGCTTAAAAATAACCATTTATTATCTAAAATTCAATTTTAATATATTTTATCCTATATTTTATCTGACAACCCTAATTCATGGGGAAAATACATTCTACTAAAATTCTCCAATAAACTATTGCATTCTTAAGTTCCTAGAACAGTAGGGACATTGGTATCCATAACATTGATAAATCAATTAATTAAAATATATATTTCTTGTAATGACAAGACACACAAAATTTGCTGAATGGTCTCTCTGAATTCATGACCACTGACTTTAAGAGGCCACTTAGTGTAAACCCTCAATCCAGCTAACATTTCCCTGGAAATTTTTCTTCTCCTGGATGAGGAACTCCTAACATTTCCTCTCTCCTTAAATATATAACAATGCTATTGATGCAGGACTCCACCACTCAAGACTAGACAGGCAGCCCACCATTCTCTAGTCCCAAGTAAGCTCAGAGGTCAGACCCCCATTTCCAGGCACAGGCAGACTACCTTTTTTGGGACACACCCTCTGAGCGCTGATAAGATCATGAACAAAGCATCCTGTGATAGTTTTTTGGGTGGTTCCACCTTGGATAGGAGCACAAACCCTAAATCCTTCTCAGGGACAAAGACTGTAAAGGACCTGATAACCTCACCCTAGTGAAGGAGGAACTACATTCATTCATTTGTTAATGTACTCACTGACTAACTGTGAAAAGATGTTTTTCCATCTACCAACTGCTGGCCTTGTGTAATTCTCTAGACCTAAGACCCCCTAGGTAAAAGAGACCACGTGGAAACTCCTGATGGAGTTCTTCAGTTCTTTCTCCCTTCCAGAAGCTCTGGTGCTTTTTATTCTTCTGTATCCCTTTCTAACTTCTAATAAAAGTCCTATCTTACCACTGATCTGTGGTCCATGGGTTCATTCTTCGAATCCCCAAGACCAAGGACTTACTGAAGAGCAAAATTCCGGTATCACTATCCACTGTTCTTTGTTTTTGCAGATAAATTTTATTCTCCTTTCATTAATAAATAGAAGCACCTGAAAGAGTTCTTCCCTGAAATTTCTCAACATCTCTCCACTGAGAAAACAGAGTGGGCCTGGGCAAAGATCTATGTCAGTGCTAACTCTACCCCATCCTCTTACGGGTAGAACCCATCTCCTTTTGTCTCTCAGATATATTTCTCCCACAATTGTCTGTACCCTTCCTTCA
The DNA here is from genome assembly GCA_963574355.1 of Loris lydekkerianus. Classification (NCBI taxonomy): domain Eukaryota; kingdom Metazoa; phylum Chordata; class Mammalia; order Primates; family Lorisidae; genus Loris; species Loris lydekkerianus. The sequence continues at coordinate 3,402 of CAUYPK010036285.1, forward strand.
AAATCATCAACTTTATCTTTTTCTAAATAGATTATTTCCATCAGAAATAAATTATTTCAATCATGACAATACTATTGTCCTATAAAAAGACAGAGAGAGAGAGAGAGAGAGAGACAAAGGGAGAAAGAGGCTGGAAGGTTAAAGGGAGGGAAAGAAAAGGGTAGAAATGAAGGCCATTGGCCCCATGAAGGTTTTTAAATGACTGATATGGAGCAGACATTAATAAGACAAAAGCCATAAAAATGTATTTAATACAAATGCAGGGGGGTCTTCAAAATGAAGAGCCAAAGATGCAGGGGAAATTGTCCATTTTTACGTGTAGCTTCAACAAAGTATGGACATATAGAAATATGATTGAACAAAAAGTATGGAATCTACTGCCAATACACCGAGTAGGGAAAGCTAGCAAAGGCTGTGTGTCTAGATTCTCTGAGTGTGCTTGCCCTCCTGCTGGGTGAGGACCAGGGTCCTCTCTAGAATGGGAATTATAAAACCGAAAAACTGCCCATAAAGAAGTTACCTCACCTACAGTTAAACAAGGTAGGTCAGATAATTCCTTTATGGGAAGTTCTTAGGTTTTATAATTATCTTTTGGGAAAAGTGGTTCAGATATTCATGACCAGCCTTGAGGAAGAGGGGTTCTCATTTCTGTGACCAGCCTCAGAGTACAGAGAGACCAGAATACAGAAGTCAGAGAAAAAAATCTGTTTCTGAATCTGCTTCTGAAGGCTTCAGTCTAGGGTGCTATTTTCTGAACTGTGGCAAAAGAAAGGAAGAAAATACCCTCATTGGCTTCATATCTCCCTTCAGCTGTAATTTTATTTCTCTCTTCACTTCCTCCTTTACATAAATACTGCTTAAAACATTACCTGTACATACCACAGAATAACCTCCATAGTGGGCCCCCTTCCTACACTGACCACCTCAAGTTAACCTAATTTTCAAGGACTAGACATACACCACACATAGGTATCAGTACAGTAGGCCTAGTTCCTTATGTTGACCACCTCTGGTATGTAGACCAGTTTGTTATTGGGTGGTCAATTTACAGACATTATATCATATTTTCAAGTATTTCCACAGTCTCTCCTCTCTTAAACCAACTCCCATCAGGATTTATCCTCTTGTGCCCCACTGAAACTGCTTCTGTCAAATTCACCAGTGACCTTTGCTGAGCCAAATTCAATGGCAAATTCTCTGTCCTTACCTTACTTGTTGTATGAATTTCCTAGGGCTGCTATAACAAAGTATCACAAACTGAGCAGCCTAAGATAACAGAAATAAATTTCCGCAGAGTTCTGTAGTTAAAACCCAATTACATGGCAGGGACATGCTTCCTATGAAACCTGTAGGGGAATCCTTCCTTGCCCATTCCCAGCTCAGGCTGCATTGCCAGTCATCTCTCATACCTTCTGGCTTTCAATCTCTGCCTTCGTCACCACATGATGCTCCCCCATTTGTCTGACTTCACAGTTATCTTTTTTATAGGAAACCATCATACAGAATTGGGCCTTGCCTTATTTCACTATTACCTCATCTTAACTAATTGTACCTACAATGAGCCTATTTCCAACTAAAGTCCCATTCTGAGGTGCTGGGAGTTAGGATTCAACATGTTTTTTTTGTGGGGAAACACAATTCAACCCATAATTCTTGCCTATAAATAGTATTTGGCATGGTTGATTACTCTTCCTCCTTGAAGCATTTTTATCACTTGACTTACGAAAACCACATTTTCTCGCTGTCTTTCCTAGTTTACAGGCTACTTCTCAATCTCTTCTGCTGGTTTATTTCCTCTCTCTAGCCTCTAAATAATAGAAAACCCCACTATTTAGTCTTCAGGTTCTCTTTACCCTCTATCTACATTTGTTCCCCAGAAGATCTCACCATTTTGTATGGCTTTCTTTTCATCCAGCCCCTTTCCCTTGAATTCTAAGTATGTGTCCACAATCTCATTTGATACCTCCACTTGAATGTTGGATAGTCACCTCAAAATTAGCATGTGCCAATCCAATTATCTGATAAAAGCCCACCAGATGTTCTACTTTCACATCCTTCCACATTTCAAAAATGGCCAGTTTACTCTTCCTGTTATACAGATAAAAAATAAATAAATAAATCTATGGAGTAATAATTTCCTCCTTTCTCACTTCACTGCATATCAAAACCTTCAGAAAAACCTTTTCACCTCATTTTTTCTCACTGCTACCATTCTGGTCTAAGCCCACGTTATATCTCCCCTACACTATTGTAATAGCCTCTTGACAGGTTTCTAAGCATCCAGTGTTACCTTATTGCAATCTATTCTAATACAGAAGCCAGAATGATCCTGTTAAAAGGTCAGATCATGTAATTTCCCAAGCTAAAACCCTCTAATGACTCTCCTTTTTTACTCCAGAGTAAATGACAATGGCCTAAAAGCCCCCCCCATCAGTCCCCCAAACACTACAGTTTCTCTTATGTGCTCCCTCTCACATACTTCCAAGCTTTCTCTTCCCATTATTTATACCCTCCTTCTCAAATTTGTCCTACATACCCTCATAGCTTTCTCCTTAGTTCCCCATAAAAATATCCACTTAGAGTCGAGGACTTCTCTAGTAAGATATTTTTTTTTTTCTTAAAGAAAGTAGTGTTCCCATTATTCCTTTCCTGCTTTACTTTTCACAGTAGTCCTCACACCACATGACACCCTACAAATGAATAAAAGAAGCTACTTCTATCTCTCTGGGACTTGCTTCCCTTCCTTTTCCTCCTTCACACACTACATTCTAAGACTGAAATGTTTTTTTCTACGCCTAATGTTGAAAGAATCCCATAAATCAATTAGAAAAAAACTGTCAAAAATTAATCAAAGTTTAATTCTGTCCACCAAGTTTAATGAATTGTGGCCAGTGAATATCTAAAAAAAAAGCCAAGTAGAAATGTGTCCTCTAAAACACAGAAAGCTATGAATACTTATGAACTCTTACATAAAAATTGAAGCCATTATACTAGGTGAATTAAACATAGTTTTCTCCTTTCTTAATTATCATTAGTCTCCAAAGATTCTTTTCTGGTTAGACAAAGACTCATTACTCAGATATTCTCTCCTCTGCTACCTTAAGAAGTAACACTCTTTGCTGGTTCATCTTTTGTTCCCCTTAACATAAGATTAGAAACTATATAGTCATTTCAATATACAAATTCAGCCTATATCTCTCCTGCCAAATGTCTTCTGTACTAATTTTATATTTTATATTAATTTTTTATCATATACAAAAGGTTAATCTTTTATACAAAAGGTTAATCTTTATTCTCTGTCCTGTTGAATACTTATCAGAAGTTTAATCTCCCCCAGACACTTTTCTATGAATATTTATAGGGTTGACATTGAATAATAAAATTAAATCCCCTGATACTTTTGCCCTGTCACATCTCAAATAGTTAAAAAAAAAAAAAAAAGTGTCAATCAACTTTATATTACAGCACTAACCAAGTCACATATTTGAGTACAGCTTAAAGATTCTAAGTTTCCCAACTTTAAAACCTATAATTTTAGGGAACATTTGGAGCTTGTAAGTAACTGGAGAACACCTTCATGGATAATGGTCCATATGCAGAGAGGGCAGCTCTTGACCTCTGACCTAGTTATAGGGTTGGATGAAGCTAGACTGAGCTTTATGAAACTCATTGGCAAACCACATATATGAGGGGTCATCTTTGGTCCATGACTATATAAGGCCTGAAATCTGGGAGTGTGACGCTTAGTGAAATCATCTAGAAGTATTCTCTTTCCTTTTCCTCCTGGTAGGTGGCAGAATATGGCAATCAGCCCAGAAGCTTCTGCTGGTAGGAAGAAAATATTCACAGAAAATATTTCTCATTCTTGCCCTTGGGAGATGCTTATTTGAACAGCCTCTTGTGGGATTCTTTGACAATGTTAGTCAACTTTACTCTCATAATACTATCAAGTTGTATTTCTCATTGCTAGGTTCACATCTGAATCACTTGAAGAAATTAAAAATAGAGATCCAAACCCATCTAAAACTGAAATAGGGTCCAGGCATCTCTCTCTTATAAAGACTCTCTTCGGGATTATAATATACAGTAAGTATTAAGAATCATGCAAAAAATATTGGCTGGAGCAATGTTGTTGATCTGAATAACAAGTAAAGAAAGTGAGGTTAGAGAGGCCAAGTGACATATCTAATGTCATACTGCGGTAAGAGAAGATCATCTCTTACCCCTATATCATGGTGTCTCCTCCCAACTTCCCTTGTCTCTCGTCACATATCACTTTTCTGCCTTGTCAGCTAATGAAGCATATTTGAGGTCATAGGAGGCAAACATGAACAAAGTTCAACTAAATTGAGGGTAGGCAGAGTTCATGAAGAATAATAAATCATAGCATAGCCCAAACCCTCCAAGCTAAGTGGCATTGGATTGCTGCCAGGTGCTCCAGGGTATGAAACCGAGACAAGGAAATCAAGTGAACACTAATAACAAAATCATGGTACTTTACATGGTAAAACCCGTTGTATACTGTAATTGAAATAATGATTCTCCCAAGTACAAAAGCCACACAACTCTATCCTAGTCTTTCTTTTATATACTTTTTGATTTTAGACATTCTTGTATATAGGCTGAAGATTTCAGCAGAGTAAACATCTGAGAATCTTTACCCAATTGTAAATTTGAATAAGTCAACTATCTAGCTTCCTTTATTTACCTATTTTAATGTCAGCACAGGTCAGTAATGCTGCCTTTCTCCAGAGAATATGTAAAGACCTGATGTTTCTCCAGCTACGGTGAGATGGCAGTGTCAGATTCCTGACCAGCGATATCTGTATATGACAGTAACTTCTACTTTTTTTACTGAAACAGCTCTTTTGTTTCATAAAGTTTATTTCCCTTCTACTCTCCATACTATTCTCTGAAACTCCACTTTCTAAAAAATGATATTTTTGTGACATATGACAACTCAAAGGACAAGTTGGGTAGTTTATAATTTATAAGTACTTTGTGAATTGTTTAAGCTGATGAAGAAGGTTAGATCATAGGAAGAACATTTTCCTGCCATAAATTATTGAGTCAGAGGATCTTAGAATTTTAGAATTAAAAAAAAATGTTGCAGATAAGAAAACAGACCCCTAGAGAGGATTAAAGATGGCGGCCGAGTAACAGCTTCCCTGCAACTGGGCACAGCAAGTCTGGGGAGACAGGACTCCAGGCATCTCTGGCCGGTGGGATCTGCCTATAATCATCTCTTTGAGGATACAGGGAGCCAGCAAGGGACTTCTGAACCCCAAGAGGAGGACAAACACAGTGCAAAACTAGCAAGTGGTTGCATGTGTTCAATCGACCTAATCACGCCGGCAACCGTGAGTACAAGCAGCAGTGAGACTGCAAACAGAAAGGGCCTTACCTGTGAACTGTTTTGGTGTTCTTGGACTTGGCACTCAGTTGAACTGCCTTAGGGAGAGCTTGAGCGGGAGTGTGGAGAACTTTGGGCATTGTCTGGGGTGCCCGACTGAGCCACTCAGCTGGGTGCAGGAAGCCATTGTGAAGGAACTGCCCCGGCAAGCTCCGTCCTCAGGGTCCCAGAGCAAGGATCAGGCGGGACAAAGCAACCTAGTGACTAAGCAGCCTAAAGGCGGGGTCTGAGCTGCCGGACAGCCATCATCCTTAGTGGCAGAGTGAGACGGTTTTGGCACACTGGAGCCTTGGGCTGTTGCCCTGGGTAGAGTGCTGTGACATCACAGCTCATAGCAACCTCAAACTCCTGGGCTTGGCACCGCCCAGCTATAAGATCTGTGCAGCGACACCTGAACGGTGACCCGCACCCACCAAGCCTCCGCATTCTCTGACTAAGAACTACAGGAGCCACATAACCCTGCATCCTCCCTCTTGTGTCCTCCCAGACTCCACACTAGCCCGTTTATCTGGCCAGGGACTCTGGTAGCTGCATGCCCTCTGGAGCATTCACTGCCTCTGTGCAGAGCCCTTCTCCTGGCAAGAAACTGCTAGAGCCTTGGGCTCTCTGTGCCAAAGTCACTGGGCGCCAGGCACTCCCAGAACTGTGTGTACCACCCCTAGCCCTGTTGTTGGTTCTGGGTGTGTCACACACTGGAGCTGCTTCCACAACCAGAACTCCCTAGCTAGAGCAGCCCCAGAGGAACTACACAGGGTCACTCCCTACAAAGATCCAGCAACAACAGAGTGATCCCACTAGAGTCTAATCTTGGAGAGACACCTCCCCAACTCTGAGAACGGCCAGAGGCAAAGATGAAAAACAATCATGAGGCGAAATAAACAGAAAAACTCTGGAAATGTGAATAATCAGAGTAGATCAACTCCCCCAAAGATCAATGGGGGCAGAAATAGCACAAGACCCCATGCACAAACAAATAGCTGAGATGTCAGAAAATGAATTCAGGATCTGGATAGCAAACAAGATCAAATTAGAATTCCAAAAGTTATCTCAAGAATTCAACAAATTTAAAGACCAAATTACCAAAGATTTTGACACATTAAGACAAGAAGTTGCATCCCTCAAAGATCTGAGAAACACAGTAGAATCCCTCAGTAACAGAATGGAGCAAGCAGAAGAAAGGATTTCTGACTTTCAAGACAAAACTTTTGAATACTCCCAAACTCTCAAAGAGGAAGAGAAATGGAGGGCAAAAACAGATCACTCTCTCAGAGAGCTATAGGATAATTTGAAGAAAACCAACATTCGTCTTACAGGAATCCCCGACAGGGATGAAGTGTCTTCACAAGGCACAGAGTCTCTTTTCCATGAGATTATAAAGGAGAACTTTCCAGAAATGCCAAGAAATTCTGAAATTCAGATAGCAGACAATT
>CAUYPK010036286.1:0-36969 GCA_963574355.1 Loris lydekkerianus
ATTTATTTCTCTTCCCAATTATTCTGGCAAGGACTTACAATACTATTAATATGTTGAATTAAAGTGATGAGAGTAGGAATCCTTGTCTTGTTTCAGATGTTAGAGAAAAGGATTTTGATTTTTCACTATTGAGTATCTTGTGAGCTGTGGGCTTTTCATAAATGAACCCTATTACAGTTTAGATATAATTATTTTATACCTAAGCTGGTTAGAGTTTTTATCATGAAAGAGTGATGAATTTTGTAAAATGCTTTTTCTGCACCTAATAAGATCATTTACTTTTTGTCTTTTTTTCCTGTTAATATGCTGCATTACATTTATTGATTTGTGAATGTTGAACCATTCTTACATCCCAGAGTAAATCTGACTTGATATGATGTTTTAAAATTTGGTTTGCTAGTATTTTGTTGTAGATTTCTGTATCTAAGTTCATCAACAATATTAGCCAGTAATTTTCTTTTTTTGTAATGTCCTTGTCTGGTTTTGATGTCAGGGTAATTATAGACTCATAAAAAAGACTTTGCAAGTATTCCTTCCTCTTCCAATTTTTTGAAATAATTTGAGAAGAATAGCTATTAAGTCTTTTTGAAACTGTTTGGTGGAATTCTGTTAAGCCATCCAGTCCTGGGACTTGCTCTGATAGTAGACTTTGTCACTGTTATCAATCTGTTTACTTATTACTGGTCTGTTCAGATTTTCTATTTCTTCATGATTCAGTCTTGGAAAGCTATATTTGTCTGATAACTCATTTGTTTACCCCCTTTTTTACTATTTGGTTCTGTTAATATGGTGAATTATATTTATAGATTTGTGTATGTTAAACCGGCTTTCATCCCTGGGATACAACCTACTTGATTGTGATCTACAATTTTTTAATGTGTAGCTGCAATCTTTTAGCTAAGATTTTGTTGAGTATTTTTGTATCTATATTCATTAGTGAAATTCATTAGCTTTTCTGTAGTTCTCCTTTTTTAGTTGGGTCCCTCCCTGGTTTTGGAATCAGGGTGATGTTTGCTTCATGGAAAAGCTGGAGAAGGTTCCTTCCATCTCAGTGTTTTAAATAGATTCTGTAGTATAGGTACAAGGTCATCTTTTAAGATGTGATAGAATTCTGGTGTGAGTACATCTGGTCTAGGACTTTGCTTTTGTTGGAAGTTTTTTATTGTTTTCTCAATCTCAGTCATTGATATTTGTCTGTCTAAGAGATCAATTTCTTCTTGGTAAAGTCTAGGGAACTGGTATGATTCCAGAAAAAGATCAATTTCCTCCACATTGTCAAATTTCTGGCCATAGAGTTTTCGGTAATAGTCAGAGATATCTTGTATCTGTGTGGTGTTAGTAGCTATTTCCCCCATTTCAATTCTGATTGAGGTTATTAAAGATTTTACTTTTCGTTTTCTAGTTAATCTGGCCAATGTTTTATTACTTATGTTTTCATAGAACCAACTTATGTTTCATTAATTTTCTGAAGGATTCTGTTATTTTAAATTTCATTTATTTCTGATTTAATTTGGCATTATTTCTTTTCTTCTTCTAGAGTTGGGATAGGATTGCTCTTCCTTTTCCATTTGTTTAAGATGATGCATTAGATTGTTGATATACTGTCTTTCTGTTTTAGGAATATGGCATTCAATGCAATAAATTTCCCTCTTAGGACTGCTTTTGCAGAGTACTACAGGTTTTGGTGGCTTGTGTCTTCATTATTGTTATGTTCAAAAAAGTTAATGATTTTCTTTTTGGTGTCTTCCTGAAGCCAAGTATCATTCAGCATAATGTTTAATTTCCATGACTTTGTGTGGAGATGAAAATTTTTGTTGGAGTTGAGTTACACCTTTGTTGTCCTGTGGTCTGAAAATATACAAGGTATAATTTCGATTCTTTTAATTTTTTTGAGCTTTTATTTCTGCCCAAGGTTATGATCTATTTCAGAGAATATTCCATGGGCTGATGAGAAGAACATATATTCCTTAATTTTGGTATGGTGTGTTCTGTATATATCTATTAAGCACATTAGTTCTGGAATCACATTTAAGTTCCTTGTATCTTTGTTTAGTTTCTGTCAAAAGGATCTGTACAGCTCTGTAAGAGGAATGTTAAAATCACCTACTATTATGGTGTTATAGGATATCATATTGTTCAGACCAATTATGGACTTTTTCATAAATCTGGTACCACTTAAGTTGAATGCATAAATATGTAGAATTGAAATGTCCTGTTATTATATTGTTCCCTTGACCAGTATGAAATGTCCTTTTTTGTCTTTTTTGACTTTAGTTGTTTTAAAACTACTTGTATCTGAAAATCTTACTTCTGATTTCCATTTGCCAGAAATATTATTTTCCAACCATTCACTCTGTGTCTTGTTTTGTCCTTTGCTGCTAGGTGTGTTGCTTGGAGATAGCATATGGATTGCTTTTGCTATTTTATCCAATTGGCCAGCCTGTGCTTCTTCAGTAGAAATTCAAGCTATTACATTTATTGAGAGAATTGATAACTGTGGTGGAGTTCTATTTACTTATTTTGTAAAAGTCCATTGCTTAGATTTGTCCTTTGTGTCATTGTGGAAGCTAAGTTTTGTTCTTTAGTTTCTGGGTGTTTACTTTGCTGGTGATCCATTGTGGTGGTCAGTGTGGCATACAGGTCTAAGTATTTCCTGTAGAGGTGGTCTTGTTGTGGTCTTCCTCAATATGTGTGTATCAGTAAAATATTTGATTTCTCCCTTAATTTTAAAGCTTAGCTTAGCAGGATATAGAATTCTAGGCTGAAAATTGCTTTGTTTCAGAAAGTAAACATAGATGACCATTGTCTTCTGGTTTGAAAAGTTTCAGTTGAGAAGTCTACTATCACCCTGATAGTTTTTCTCCTGAAGATCAATGGACACTTACTCCTAGATGCTTACGGAATTCTCTCTTTCATCTTGACTTCTGACAGGTTCATGACAATGTGTCTTAGAAAAGGTCTTTTTCAGTTGAGATGAAATGGGCTTTGATATCCCTTTGAAAAGAGTATGTTGAAATCCTTGGTGATACTGGAGAAATTTTCATGTATGATATTCTCTAGTAGGGCTTCTATTCCTCTAAGGTGTTTTTCTTCCCCTTCTGGGATTTCTATAACTCATATGTTTAAATACTTTAGGAAGTCCCATAATTCTCTGAACAAATGTTCTGCTTTTGCTTTCTCTCTCTTCTTTTCTACCTCTTTAACTGCCTGTGAAAGCTTAAGAGCTTTATCTTCTAGCTCTGAGATTCTTTCTTGTCCATGATCTAATCTGTTATTAATATTTTTACTGCATCCTTAACTTTCCCAATTGACTCCTCAATTCCTTAAGCAACACTATATACTTTCTAAATTCTTCATATCTTTTATCCCTTATTTGATTCTGTTTTTGGATTATTCTTTAGGTTATTTTCCACTTTCTCAGCAATTTCCTGCATTGTTTTTATCAACTATATTTTAAGTTTCCCTTTCTGTAATTTTTTTATATGTGGAATCTTTGAGGTAGCTATCTCATGATGCCTTAGGGGAGGTACATCATGAGGTAGCCATCTCATGATGCCTTAGGGGAGGTTGCTCTGCTCTGGTTTTACATGTTTCCACAATTTTTCTGTTGGCTCCTCCTTATGAATGTTTTCTTGTCTGCTTTCTTCCCCTATTTTTTCTTTTTACTTCTTCCTTCTCTTTAACTTATCTTATCTCTGTGTTTATGTTTTGAAGTGTTCTTCTGGAATAGCACCAAAAGGAAGAGAAGACTGAAGAGCAAGAGTCAAGAAAAAATAGAAAAAGAGAATAGAAAAAGAAAAGGGGATGAAAGGAATGATTGATAAAAGAAGAGAACAAAAAGAGAAAGATAGGAATAATAGTGGTGTTGCAGCAGGATGCTTTGTTCCACTCCCATAATTCTTGCTCTCTGGGGTGTTAGGATGGTTGGGTCCTTTGAGGTCAGGAGCTCCTTACCAGCTTGAGCAAAAACAAGACCCTACCTCCACCAAATAGAGGAAGAAAGCAAAACAAACAAAAGAAAATCCCAGCCATATGTCATTGTGCAGACCTGTGTCCTTCCAAAGGCCAAACCCAGAAAAGATCCATATATCAGGATATCAAGGTCTCCTTGAGCCAGCTCAATGTTGTGGCACCTCAGCCCAGGCCTCACACTGAGTCTTTGTCCCATAAATGGAATACTGATTGACAAAGAACAAAACAGATCAGAAAAAAGATAAAATAATAAAATTTTATAAAGAAAATTGAAAATAAAATTAGATAAGATCTAAAAATAGAGAGATATATCTTAGTTATTATTTGAAAAAATTATGTGGAAAAGACAATAAAATGAGAAATCTTTACAAAAAGAGAGAGAAAAGGAGAGAAGTGGAAGAAAAGAAAGAATAGAAGAGATTGAAAAACTGTAGCAAAATGGAGCCCTTATTGAAGAAAATAAAAATGGAAAACTAAAATACAATATAACAAAGAAAACTGTAAAGGAAAAAATTTGAGAAAAAACAATATAAGGAGCAGAAAAACTGTCAAAAAAATAGAGCACTTGCTATTGAAGAAAGAATGAAAATTATAAATGTAAAAAAAAAGGGGGGAAATCTAGTGGAAAAATTGAAAATAGACACAACTTGACCTTTCCAAACTATGTCCCTTGGCCTTGCAGTGGCTTTCCTGGGAAAGGATGTTTCACTCAAGTCTTCTCATAGTTGGCTGCCCAGTTCCATAAGTGCCCCAGAACTGGCCTAACACTATGACTTTGTGACCTGTTCCTTCCCTACAGTTTTCCCACAATGACTGTGCATGGCCAGCTGATGAAGGACGAGAGCTTCACTCCACCTGGTGGCTCAATCCTGGCCACTGGGTGCTGTTCAAGATCATTCATTCACCCAAACACCCAAGTTCTTCCACAGTAACTCCAGCAAGAGTTCCCATGTCAATAAATAAATAAATACTAAAATAAAAATACAAAAGAAAGGAAACAAAAGAAAAGCCAGGCTGAGCAGGCCTTCTCTGTCTGAAAACTACTGACAAACTGGCCAGCCTCTGATGGCAACCAGCCTCTGTGCTGGTTCTGCACTAATCCTGACCTCTTCATTGGCTCCTGGAGTCTCCTCCTGCCTCCCTGTGCCCCAACGTGATGTTTCTGGGCAGGGCCTCATGGCCAGAGGTGGCTGGAGACCTTTTACTCCAATCTCACAACCAGTGGCTTCAAAGATGTCTTTAGTCCTCCATTTGTTCCACCCCCCAAACTCATCCATTTTTTTCTAGGTTGTCCCAATTTGTTATTGTGTAATCATTCATAGTATTCTCATTTGATCTGTGGATTTCTGCGATATCATTTGTAATTGCTTCTCTTTCATTTCTGATTTTATTTGTTTGAGACTTCTCTTGTTAGTCTGATTAAGGTTTATTGGCTTTATTTTTTCAAAAATTCTTAGTTTCATTGATCCTTGCATTGTTTTTCTAATTTCAAATTCATTTATTTCTGCTCTGATCTTTATCATTTTCTTCTACTTATGTTTGGTTAAGATTTTTCTTCTCTTTTTAGTTCCTTGATCTTTCTTTTACCTGAAAGATCTTCCAGATCTTCCTTCTTTGACATGGGCACTTTTTGCTATAAACTTCCTTCTCATAATTGCTTTTGCTATAAGACATACATTTCGACATGTTTTACTTTCCTTTTTTCTCAAGATACTTTTAAATTTCCATTTTAATTTCTACTTTGGTCTATTGGTTGTTCAGGAACATGCTGTTTGATTTCCGTGCAATTGTGAATTTTATAAAAATCTTCCTATTCATTTCTAGATTTATACTTTCTTGGTCAGAAATAATACTTGATATAGTTTCAATCTTCTTAATTTGCGGAGGCTTGTTTTGTGCCCTGACATTTGATCTGTCCTAAACAATGTTCTGTGTGTGCCTGAGAAGAATCATTCTATTGCTATTAGAGAGAATGTTTTGTATGTCTGTTAGGTCCATTTGGTTTACCATGTTTAAGTCCTAATTTCCTTATTAATTTTTCCAACTGGGTGATCTTTCCATTGCTGAATTATATTGCACTCTATCTCTCTCTTCAGATATTTCATTATTTTTTATAGGTGCTCCAATTTTGAATGCATATATATTTACAATTGTTACATCCAATTTATGAATTAATATCTTGATTATTATATAATGTCTTTCTTTGTCTTTTTCTATAGTTTTTGACTTAAAATCTATTTTGTCTGATAACAAGTATAGCTAATCCTGCTTGCCCTTCCTTCCTTTTTTTTTTTAATTTTTTTTTTTTTATTTTTGGTTTCCACTGGCATTGAATTTTTTTTTGCCATCCCTTTACTTTAAATCTATGTGTATCATTAAAGTTGAGGTGAGTCTCTTGTAGGCACTTTATTGTTTATTCTTGTTTTATATTTTTTTAGGCCATTTAGTCACTCTATATATTTTTAATGGGAATTTTATCCATTTACATATAAAGCAATTATTTATAGGTAAGAACTTATTGAATTTTTTAAGTTGTTTTGTGGATACTTCGTTTCTTTATTTCTCTCTTGTCTATTTATTGCAGTTTCATGGTTTTCTGCAGTGGTATCCTTGGATCCTTTTCATTTTTTTTTGTGCTTCTACTAAAGATTTTTGCTTTGTGGTTACCATGAGGCTTACAAAGCACATATTACATTGATAACATCTTATTTCAAGCTGATAACAACATAATTTTGTATACACCAATTTTATATTTTTACTTTCCCCTTCCTCCATATTTTATGTTTCTGATGTCAAAATTTACATACAAACATGAACACAGAGCTTCTCTACTGATGGGATAGGATCACTACATTCAATCTTGGATGCTCAGATGTCAAGGTCACCTTCGTGCTTTCCCAGTGTGCAGAATTGGGGAAGGGATCTCACTCTAATTTTTTGCTGCTTCTGGGAACAATAGTTTTTTTTCACATCTCCAGACAAGGAAATCTCAGGGTCTGGAAAGCACACACTTTGGTTTCCTTTGTCCAGGAACCTCCTCTTTGATGCACTGTGTCATATTTTCACAGAAGAGTGGTACTCACTGTGGACCAGAGTACTGGGTTCCCCACAGCACCTTTTAGGGTCCCCACAGCACTTTTGAATCTGCCAGTGCTGTCCCACTCCAGGTGGATACTGGGGGATATAAATGGGATTTCTAGGATTTACAGATATGGAGCCTGTGGTTCCTGGGACAGGATGCACTCCCATGTCAGCTGTGCTGTCACAATGGTGCCCTATAGCAGCCACTTAGGTTTCAGTTGTGAGTGATGCTGAGTTCCCTGTTTAGTGCAATGTCCTCACAAGGCCTCCAGATGAATGCCCACACTAGTGTGAGTTTTGTGTGGTTAGTGGAACATTTCATGGTTTGGATTACAGCACTAAAATTTCCTTGTAATAATGAGCCCCTTGAGGCTCCCAGCCAATCCTGGCTGACCTGGCCATGGATGTCCTTCTCTTTCTGTGCCTCAGCTGTTTTTTGTGACTTCTCTGTTGGACTTTAGTGTTCTTTCCTAGAAGTTCTTTGTGGAGTGTGATTTGTAAACTTGGTTTCTTCTAGATGTCTTTACTCAGCCATTTTAAACCAGAATCTCCAAGCATGCTTTTTATAAAAGATATTGATAGCTGGGCACAGTGGCTCATGCCTGTAATACTAACACTCTGGGACACTGAGATAGGTGGAGTGTTTGAGCTCATGAGTTCAAGACCAGTCTGAGCAAAAGTGAGACCCCATCTTCACTAAAAATAGAAAATCTGAGGCAAAAAAGGATTGCTTGAGCCCAATAGTTGGATGTTGCTATGAGCTATGATGCCACGGCACTCTACCCAGGGTGATAGCTTGAGTCTCTGTTAAAAAAAAACAGAAAAGAAATATATATATATATATATATATATATATATATATATATATATATATATAGAGAGAGAGAGAGAGAGAGAGAGAGAGAGACAAGTTGAATCTAAATTTTATATAGAAATAAAAATGACCTATATAAGCCAAATAATCTTTAATAAGAATGGTAGAATGATTGGGGGGGATTTACCCTATGTACTACCAAGATTTATGTACTGTTATTGTGATAGGGTAGTATAGAATTGGACAGATATATCCAGTAATACTATGATATTACATTATGGATTAATATTTTCTTAAATTCTGTAATAGATATTGTTAAATTTTCCTTGTTAATATAAGGAGTTCCATTGGTTAAACTTAAGCCAACCTTACATTCTAAAAATAAATTCCATTTGGTGGTGATGGATTAAGATGTACACATGATTGATTTTGATTTATTAATGTTTTATTTGAGATATATGATTATGAGATAATTTTTTCTTTGATTTTATATTCTTAAAAAGCTCTTATTTGTTATCATTTTCTTTTAGATCAATATTATAACAATCAAGCTGGCAAGTATTCTTTCAATTTTTAAATTTTCTGGAAGATATTGTACAAGGGTTGTATTTCTCCTTTAAAAGTTTAGAATAATAATACACAACAAAGGTCAGCTGATTATGGAAGTGGTTTATTTGTTGGAAAGAGTGTGTGTCTCCCCATGTGAAAACTTTTGTTTACAGATTTCATTTGTTTTATAGATTTAGAACTATTAAAATATTCTGTTTTTTCTTATGACAATTGTGGCAATCTGTATCTTTATCTACAAAATAGTTTACTTAATTCAAATTTTCAAATATGTTAGCATATATTGTTTCATAGAATTCTTTCATTGTCACTTGAATGCCTTCGTAATCTATAGTGTAATTGTCCTTTTCATTACTGATATTCACAACTCATTCTTCTAAATGTTTGTCTCTCTGATCACCTTTCCAGGAGTTTATCAATTTCATTGCTTTTTTTCAAATAATCAAGTTTTTGCTTCATTGATTCTCTATAGTATGCTTTTGGTTTCTCTTTGTCTTTACTTCTATTGTTATTTTTATAGCTTTCTTTCTTGTGTACAAACTTTTCTGTCAAATTTCATGAATTTCTTTTATTGTTGCTGCAAAGGAGAAATTTGATTACAGTTATTTTATTTGTAAATTGTGAAATTTTTATTTCTAGTAACTTGTAGAAGTATTTAATAATTTTTGTATCTTATTTGATTTACAAAATTACTTACATATGTGTAGTAGAACTTATTCTGTTCAATAATTTCATTCATTATTCGGTGTTTTCTTTTGACTTTAAGTAAAAAATATTTTCTGTAATTGTTTTTTTTCAGTATTATCTTATGTATTATTACTTATATTTGATCTGTATTTCTTTTGTCATATAAATTTTTTTTATGTATTTTAAATTTTTTAATGGGAAAATTTCTAGAACCTTTATCTAATTGACCAATACACTCTATTTTTACTTCAAATATGGGTTCCACTGTACCAGTATAATAAATTCAGTTATTGTTATTTTAATGTACCTCATATTTTCCTAAAATTTAGGATTTTTTTTCCTTTTATGATCAATCTTTTATCAAAGGCATTCATTGTGGAATTTTGCAAATTTGTAATAATTCAACTGAGGGATAATCCTAAGATTTGATTTGTCCCCTTACCCTGGAGCAACATCCTTAAATTTTTTCCTGATGGTTTTAAGATAATCTCTGCATATGACAATTTTTCTGTTAGAAAAATACAAATAACAAATATGATCTATAAACAGGAGATTTGTTATGCTATATTCATAGCTTTATTTTTTAATTAAAGCAAAACACATGAAATTTTATCATTGTATTGTGTCTAATTAACTTATGGATGATATATTGATTCATGCATTTAGGTAGAAATAGTGTGGAAATGTGACATATAGTTGAACTAGAATGATGAATGGATCATAGTGATTCAAAGACTGAGCATCATATCTTAAGAAGAAAGTTTGAAGGAACTGAGGGAATATGAAAATGTCTTCAAAAATCTCAAAGCTGCCAGGAAGATGATTAAGTCTACTATTCCTGTGTATCCCTAAAAAGTAGAAATTCAGACAGTGCAGTCTAAAAAGTAATATTAAAAAATTCTGAGCATGCCAAACAGAAAACTATGGGCAACAAAAGGTGTATGAATTTAAGAGATATGTAGAGGAATCCAAGCATGGACTTGAGGACACAGGCCATGGCCCAAATGATAATCAATATTCCTTCTAATCATGAATTTGTTTGATTATACATTTTCTCTCTATTCAATCACAATTTCTACAGCTGGACCATATTTCGTGAATTTGGTATGGACAAGATGGACTAAGATGCTATAGGATGCATAGCTGGCATAGACATATTTTTTCCAAAAATTTGGATTGATTAAAATACAACAGATAGAGTTCTATAACTGATGGATATAACCATAAAAACCTGAAAATAAATGTTTATAGAAGGTTTTGTTCCCCACTTTCCTTTTGTTTATAGATATTTTTTTCATAATTGCCTAAAATTGGAAGAAAATAAGATGTCCTTCAATAGGTGAATGGATAACTAAACTTTCATACCTTTATACTAGGGAATATTATTTATTGATTTCAAAAATAATAGCTATCATCCACAAAAAGATTTATGTATGAATCTTAAGAAGATTTTGCTAAGTAAAAAAAGCCAATTTAAAAAAATACTTAGTTTATGATTCCAAACACATGAAATTTTGAAAAAGACAAAAACTGAAGGGATAGTAAAATATTAGTGGGTGCCAGGGGTGTCAGAGCTGGGGGTAAAATGAATAGGTAGTGCACAAGGGATTTTTCAGGGTGGTAAAACAATTATGTATTACACACTAATGGTGGACACTTGACATTATACCTGCATCAAAACTCATAGAATGTGAACCTAACGTAAGCTATGGACTTCAGTAAACAAAAATGTATCAATGTTGCTTCATCAATAACGAATAGGCCACACCCACACAAGATGTTAGTAATGGGGAAATTGTGGAGAATGTGGTGGGAAGGACTATATGGGAACTCTGTCTTTTTGGTCTATTTCTCTGTAAACCTAAAACTACTCTAAAAAATAAAGTAAATAGGTTTAAAATCAATAGATTTAAAAATTTGTATGACTACTTACATCCTTTCATAACCAATGGAGGAAATTTAAAAACAATACAATGGAGTAATCAATACAATATTAAAATGGATATTTTTATTGAAAAATAAAAAAATAGGGCAGGTGTTAATGCTCATGCCTGTAATCCTAGCATTTTGGGAGGCTACAATGGGAGGATCACTTGATTCCAGGAGTTCAAGATCAACCTGAGCAACAGAATGCTACCCATCTCTACAAAACTTAGCTGGGCATGGAGGCTCATGTCTGTAGTCCCAGGTACCTGGAAGGCTGAAGCAGAAGGACTGTTTGAACCCAGGAGTTTGAGGTTGCAGTGAGATGCACTCTAGCCTGGGGAATAGAGCAAGATCCTCTCTTTAAAGAAAAAAACAAATATATATATATTACATAAATATATAAGTATTAATATATATACATATTTGTTTATATATATATATATATATATATAAAGAAAAAACAACTGATGACTCTATACTGAATCTCAGAGTCAAAGCATTCTACAATAGACATACTCTTATTTGACAATGTGAATGTCACTTTTTTTGCATTATTATTATTATTATTGCTTAATATTTTGATGTAGCAATTTCTGATTCCTTTTCTGAATGTATTTATGTTCGTTTGTCCTTTACAAGGTTTTTGTTTCTAAGAAAAAAAAGAAAAAAAAGAAAAAACAAATATATATATTTATATATATACAAATATGTACATATATTTATACAAATATGTATATATTTATATACTTTAATATATATGTAGATATATATATCTATGTATATCTATATATGTGTATATATATCTACATATATATTAAAGTACATACATATGTGTATATGTGTACACACATACATATGTGTGTGTAATATGTACCCATATATGTATATTCTTTACTATAGTGAGTGGTTTCTGTTCTTCTTTCCTAACCGTAAAGTCATAGGATAAATTTTACTCATGATCAGTGCTGGTACCTTAAGGGTCAATCTCCAAAACTCCTACAAGTTTGTTTTATGATCTACCATATCCAGCAAAGCTAGCTAGGATAATTTGCTTTTTATTGAGATGTGTTGTTTGGCTGAGTTTACCACTTTTGAAAGATACAAGGCTTTAAAGATTTCTTGTTTTCTCTTTAGTTTAGATTTTATTTTTATGTGGAAAACTCATTTGATGCAATCTATGTTATGTACACACACTCACATACACACAAATCTATACATTGGCACATATAATTGTATATTTATGTACACACACATCAGCCCTAGGATCAGCTATGAATTACTTAGAAACTGCACTTCTGCCTGATAGATGCTGTGTAGGCTTCCTTCGAAGATATTTTCAGTTGTGCATTTGAATCTCCCTGAGGCACATAATTTTAAATGCTGGGAATCTGTGCCTCTGCCTCTAGTTAACTGTTATGTGTGGCAGCAGTGATTGGAAATAATCCATTCCTTAAAATTATACAATATAATTGGGAGAATCTGTGCAGTTGGCAAATTGTTGCTCTTACCTGTTATTTTGTCCTCTCTTATGGTGGTCAGGTAGGATCCAACTATCTTTTTTCTGAATCATTTTATTCTTGCCTCTGGGTATAGTACCTGGTGATTTTTAGAATTGGACTCAGCCCAAGTGAAAATTCAAATATATTTCTCTGTTTCCTTGGAAACCTGAAAGACACTTCCTTCTAAAGTGGAGACTCAAAATGTTGGCATCAATGTATTGTGCCTAACTCCCAGGTTTAGGCTTAAAATACTAAGAGAAGTCTCTCACTTTTGAGGGTAAGGGAAGCCTCATTTTTTATCCTGACAAATCTCTACTTCCTAGAACTGTTTCAGTTCTTGATAGAAACTGGGAGACTTATTAATTTTTTATATTGTATAATCTCCATTAATTAAAAGTATTCACAAACGTCAATGGAAAATTGTCTAGATATGTGAAAAGAGGTGCTGGTCTTTGGACAGATAGCTTTAAGGCCTAAAAAATGTACTAGAAAGTAGAATACCTTTGATACCTTATTTTGTAGAAAATCATTTTAAATATTGACCAGGCTTGTATGTGTATGTGTGGTCTCAAATGTTACAGTCTGCCAGAATCAATGGAGCCTTGTTCAAACACAGATTGCTGAGCCTTGCTTCTAGACTGAGACTTAGATTTCTGCTAAGTTATCAAATGTTGCTGATGCCACTGATTCAGGGACTACATTATGAGGATCACTGCTGCAAAGGACCCCTTTTCACATAGGTTAGATGTTTGATTTTGAGCCATGCTGGAGATATCGGAAAGAGGTTGATCTTAAAAAGAAGGCAGATTAAATGTCATTCCCTTTCCTCTTAGTCTTGTGGTATAGTTGGGTTATAGCCTTCATGTGAAAGCTATAGTTTAGCTTCATAGTAGGGCTGAGTACATTGGACACTTTTTCTTCCAAGACTATGAGGAAAGGACCAAGGAAGGGGAAGGGAGGGGGGAGGTTTGGGTGGAGGGAGGGTGATGGGTTGGGCCACATCTATGGTGCATATTTTTATCTACAATTAAAAAAAAAAATTAATTAATTAAAAAAATAAATAAATAAATAAATGTCATTCCCTACTCAAAATCAAACTGTGAAAAATCAAAAGATAATCTAGTAAAAGTTGTTCAGAACAAGTATACTCCTCCTCCTCCTCCCCCTCTAAATTCTAGAGATTGGGTGGTACTCCAGAGGCCTATGGCTCTGTGTACACAGGAAGCTTCTTTAGAAAAGGCAATACTGTTTTTGTCTGAACCTCTCTTGAGATGTTTGTCCTTGAAACTCAGTTACCATGTTGTGAGGAAGTCCATGCAGCAAAGAGCAACCAGATTTAGGTGTCTGGCCAATAGCTCCAACTGATATCCAAAATGAAAGTCAACACAATGAAGAAGCATGGAAGACAGTAAGTCTTCAGATGATCACAGTGCCACCCAATGTGGCCCAAATGAGGCAGCGTGAAGCAGAAATAAGATATCTCCAACAACTTCTGCCAAAATTGCAAATCTGTGGATAAAATAAAATGTTACTGTTCTTTTAAGCAACTACATTGTTGGGTGCTTTGTTATGGGCCTATAGAGAATTAGACAATATCATTTGTATATAAAGAGTTTAAATACAAATATAAATGAAAATCAAAAACTATTTGAAAATATTTGACAAAGGTAGAAAGCTAACTCATAGGAGAACATATATGAATAATACATTCACCAAAAATTCCCAATAGTATTAGGTATTAGAGAAATTAAAATTAAAATGACATAGTGAAAACATTTATTTATTATTAATTTGATACTTTCACTTCCTCACAACAAAAAAATCTTACATAAATACATTCATCAAAAAGATAATTACAAAATAAATAATGAAACCTCAGACCTATTTAATTGACGTATGAAATATGCATGAAGTAATTGTAAAATTCCCAAATCAATATATTAAGTAGGTGAAATTTCCTTTTTTAGGATAATAAATGATATGTCAATAAATGCATTAGGAGTTGGGTAGAGGTACAGGATTAAGATAAGAAATTAAATTTTTATTCTATATCCCACTTCTGTATTTTCCAAAATTATATATTACTTTGGTAATAACAAAGATACTAATTATTTATTAAAGTTCCACTCTCTGAGGGAATGTTGATGCTTTGGAATTAATATAAAGAGTAGAGAATTTTCCAGAGTGGGTATGAGTCCCTGTTGTGCTGTTACCAATAGAATCCATGTTCTAACCAGATAAAATTACTTCTGAGTTTTGTGTTCTCTATTACCATAGTCAATGATACCTGTGGTCCTCAGGCAAGTAAGAGTCAGGTAAATCCAGTGTAAAGGAATCCAAAAAATTGTGTGTCAAGGCTATTCCTCACCCAAAGAAAATAGCTATAACGAGTATATACATGAAGTGGACATAAAGTTTGTGTGCAATTTACTATGTTTATGTTAAACTATTTCGAATTGCACATGAACTTTATGAACACCCTATGCATGCATATATATATATTTTTTTTTAATTTTTTTAAATTTCTGGTCTTAATTTTGATTTTGTTTTCCCCCAGCACACAATCTATAAAGAATGTATGTGATAAATGCAAGACAGTGCAACATTTTATTACCAAAAGAAAAATTTTATGCGTAAAAAACTTAATTCCATTGGAAATTATTTACTAGGTATTCACTAAACACCTGATATTTGCAAGCACTGTTTTGGCAACCCAGA
Organism: Loris lydekkerianus; assembly: GCA_963574355.1. NCBI lineage: Eukaryota > Metazoa > Chordata > Mammalia > Primates > Lorisidae > Loris > Loris lydekkerianus. The sequence goes on from CAUYPK010036286.1 coordinate 15,265, forward strand.
TGATTAATTTATAGAGTGATGAAGAGATAAGAAGTCCTACCAAATGCTCTCCACAGACTAAAACTACAGTAAGTCCTCACTTAATGTCATCAATAGGTTCTTAAAAACTGTGATGAAACAACATTCAGCAGGTCCTCAAATAATATGTGCCATTAGTAAATTTGGTGTTCAGCTTTTATTAAAGATTTAAATCATAATTGGTATTTTTTTTTTTTTTTTTTTGGCCGGGGCCTGGTTTGAACTCCCCACTTCTGGTATATGGGGTCGGCACCCTACTCACTGAGCCACAGGCGCTTCCCTTAAATCATAATGTTTAACAAACCTACTCATAATTAAGCCATATCGCCTAATGAAATAAAAATAATGGCATCTGCCTTCACTTCTTCCTTGATTGAAAAAATTCTATATGAGCATAGATATCAAAATCTTCTGAATAGCATAATAATTTATACATATAAATTGTGTATAAAATAAGTGTGTATAAAATAAGTTCATACACACCATGACATAAAGTTTGCATAAGTATTTCACCAGGTTAAAGCATATGAAGGCCAAGAATCTATAGCAGAGTAAGGTGACTATTGTTAATAATAATTTATTGTATATTTCAAAATAGCTAGAAGAAAGGATTTTGAATATCCCCCAAAGAAATAATAAATTTTTTAGATGATGGATATGCCAATTACCCTGATTTTATCATTACATGTTCATACATGTTTCAAAATATCATATGTACCTTATAAATATATACAATTATTGTGTAAATTAAATTTTTTTTAATGAAATAAGATAAAATAAGCATTAATATCATGCAACATAAGATGAAATAAGATAAAAAAAGCATTAATGTCATGCAACATATGTTCACCAACATCAATAGAGTGAAATTAAAAAATGTAGAAATTAAATAACACATTCCTAAATAATTCATGGGGCAAGTAGAAATCATGAGGCAAATAGAAAATACTTTCAGGTTAATGAAAATATAAAAAAATCTTAAATTAGAGAAAGTATAGAAAACTAAGCCTAAGTAAGCAGAAAGAATAAAATAATAAAGACTACAGTGGAAATAAATGAAATAGAGGATTAAAAAAATGGACAAAATCAAGAAGACTGTTGTTTGTTTGAAAACATTAACAAAATTTAAATATCCACCTTATGAAAAGAAAAAGGATCATACGAAAATTCTTTAACTGTATGGCAACCAATAAAGAAAAATTAGATAAAGTAGATAATTTCCTAGGAAGGTACAATTACTTAAACTAACTCATGGAGAAAGGGAAAATTTTAATGAAAGCCATAACAAGTAAAAAGAATGAATTACAATTACAAATTTCCCACATAAAAGCAGTCAGGCCAAGGTGACTCCATTGCTGAATTCTTTAAGTTCTAAACATTTAAGGAAGAATCAATACAAATTCTTCATAAACTTTTCAAAATACATAAGGGAGGGATCACTTTCCAATTCATCCTATGAGACTGGTATTACCCTGATGCCAAATTCAGTCAAACATATCCCAAGAAAACTAAAGACCATATCTATAATGAATATAGGCAGATGGTAAAAAAAAAGGCACAAAATTCTCAAGCAAAATATTAGGAAAATATCCAGCAATATGTAGTAAGAATTAAACACCTTATAACTGGGATTTAACACATGAATGCAAGGCTGGTTGAACATTAGAAAATCAGTTAACAAAATATACTATATTGGTAAAATTAAAAACACCCCCCCCCCCAAAAAAAAAAAAAAAAAACTATATTGCATTCAGTGTATAAATAAACAATGATAGGCTGGGCATGGTGGCTCACGCCTGTAATCCTAGCACTCTGAGAGGCTGAGATGGGTGGATAGCTTGAGCTCATGGGTTCAAGACTACCCTGAGCAAAAAGTGAGACTCTATCTCTACTAAAAGTATGAAAACTGAAGCAAGATGATCACTTGAGTTGGAGGTTGCTGTGAGCTACAACACCATGGTACTATACCCTGGGCGACAGCTTAAGACTGTCTCAAAAGCAAACAAACACCCCCCCCCCAAAAAAAAATGATAAACTATAGTTATTTGTGTTTGACATTTTTGCCAACCAAATTGTCAATTTTAGAAGAACAGGAATACCTTTAAGTAGGGGACTGTGTCTTATTAATCACTATATTACTTAGAATCTACAGAACACAACATCTGCTGAATTATTGATGGTAGAAAGTAAGAATAAGTTCATTAAGAAGTTCTAAAAAGATTTCTGGAACAATGTGCAGGTTTGGAGACTTCATCTCTCTTGGTTTTTTTCCATTTTTTATCCTCTATTTCATTTATTTCCACTGTAGTCTTTATTATTTTCTTCTTTCTGCTCATTTAAGTTTAATTTTCCGTACTTTCTCTAATTTAAGATTTTTTATGTTATAGTTTTCATTTTTATGTTATATTTTAATTTTTACCATCTGCTGTATGAGATAACTGAAGTTTAGAGACACTAAGTTATTTATCCAGAATCTTGTGTTTTTGAGTCGTTTCTTGAAAGTTTGGGGTAATGGGAATGACTAAACTGAAATTCATGTCTTTAAAAGTGTCAGTCATTTCAGCCAGCTAAATTTGCTCCTATTATGCTATTTTCTTTCAGTCTTTAAGACCATTTGAATATCATTTGCACCCTCTTTTAATAACATTTTCATTTAATTTTAATATGCTCATTTGTTTCTAGTTCTTTCTTCAAATTCCCTCTGAAAATTCACTTTCCTCCCTTCTATTTTGCAGAGTAAAGCATTCTCTTTTCTATGAGTCCTTGTGGTCCTTATCATGATGCTCCTGATTTCATACTTAAAATGTCTACCTATACTTTAAAAAATATATAGTTTCCATTTCACAATATTTATTTTTTTTTATTTATTTATTTATTTATTTATTTATTTATTTATTTTGAGACAGTCATTTTATGTCACCCTTGGTACAGTGCTATGGTGTCACAGTTCACAGCAACCTTAAACTCTTAAGCGACTCTTTTACCTCAGCCTCCAAGTAGCTGGGACTACAGGTGCCCACCCCAATGTGTGGCCATTTTTATGTTGCAGTTGTTTAACTGGCCAAGGCCAGGTTCGAACCCACCACTGTTGGTGTATGTGGCTGGCCCTGTACCACTGTGCTATGGGCGCCGAGCCCCAGATGAATTATAGAATCAAGTTTCTTACAAAGAAAAAAGTATTAGGAATTGGATTTAGAATGCTTTGAATTTAAGAGTACATTTTGTCAGTAATTGATATCATTATAATTTTAGAACATTTTATATTTATGTATCTTTCCATTGTAACTTATTCAAACCTCCCCCAAACATTTCTGTTTATTTATTCAGTTTTACAGTGATATCTTTTAGAATATTTTCATTTTTTTATGTTTTAGTTATTAATTACCACTAGCTCCTCTACAAGGGTCCAACATTACTGGTCATAATATGTGGTAGACATATGTTTTTAACTAGCAACCGTCATTGTTCAGATCTCAAGGCAGAGCGACAATGTGTTTCTGCACTTACCAAGCCATTATTCATCTCAGGTAGCAGGTGAAGAATGGAGATAACTGACACATGATATCTCTGGTGAATGTTGGCTGAAGAGGTTTTTCCCCTCCCATATAAGTCATATTAAGTATACCAGCTCAAGATACCTCTTGTATTTATAAAGGAAGTTCTTTCCCTTAAATCTCTCCTATGAAATAAATTACTCTCAAATTCCACTCCAGATACCTCTCAGGATAAGATTAGCCAGCCACCTTTGATTCTGGCTCTAATGATGATTTATTTCATTGTCAAGATTTAAACTAATAATATGTCATTAATGCCAGATGAAGGGTTCTATTGCCAGAATAACTAGCAGTGGAAGAGCTGTTAGCCCTTTGCTGAGGCATTGACTCTATTTTATTTAATTATATTGTCATCTTTACTTTTAACACATATGGAATGAAAAAGAAGACAATAGGCAAGGCCTGGTGGATTATGCCTATAATCCTAGGATCCTGGGAGGCTGAGGGAGGAGGATCCATTGAGCTCAGGAATTTGAGACCAGCCTGAGCAAGAGTGAGACCTCATCGCTATTAAAAATAGAAAAAAATTAGCCAAGCATTGTGGTGGGTACCTATTGTCCCAGCTACTCCAGAGGCTATGGCAGAATAATCCCCTGGAGCCTCAAGACTAAGGTTGCTGTGAACTAAACTGACTCCACTGCACTATAACCCTGGCAGCAAAGAGAGACTTTCTCAAAAAGAAGAGGAAGAGGGAGAAGAAAAAGAAGGAGGAGGAGGAGGAGGAAAAAAGGAAGAGGAGGAGGAAGGAGAAATATTTTGCAGTTCTGGGATCTTTATCCTGTTTAAAAGTTTCTCTTGAATTTATACACTTTATTCATTTTTTCCTTTCAGTAACCTTCATAGCTAATTTTTCTTCTGAATTGCCCCCTGAGCATAGTACTTTACTTTTATTTCATTTTTAATAATACTATTAACAGTTTCTTACTAACTAATGGAGGTTTCTCCCATTTTTAAAAGATGGTTATTATTTATATTTAAGGATTGATGTTTTTGATATTTTATTATCTTGAATAAATATATATGCATACATGCATATATGTTTGCATATATATATAAATAGTTATATATTATAATTATAATTTTTCATTGTTTCCCTCTCCAATAATAAGGGTTCCATTTTGCTAGTTTTTCTGCTCCAGTTATTTTTTTGTTCCCTCAATTTTATCCCTTAAGGATTTTTGTTTGTTTGGTCTGTTCTGATTTACAGTATTTTTGTTTTTCTTCTCAATTTGATGGAGGTGGGTTTTATGTTTGCTCAGGCTGGCAAAGAGCTCCTGACCTTGAGAAACCCGCCCATCCCAGCCCTCCAGAGGATGGAAATTGTGAGTGTGGTTCATATAACCCTACTGTATACCACTATTATACCTGTACACTACTGTTACTTCTGTCTGTCTGTTTCTGTTCCTCTCTTCTTTTTGTTAATCTTTTTGTAATCTCCTTAGCTTTTTCTTTTCTCTCCCTCTCTCTTTTATCTTTTCTCTCTACTTGCTCTTTTCTCTTCCTTTTGGTACTATACCAAATGGATGCTTCAGCATCATAGGTCAGAGACAAGGTAACTTAAAGAGAAAGAGAAAGTGAAGGAAAAAGTAGGGTAAGGAAGGAGAAAAAAAGAAAATACTCATGAGGAAGAACTAGTAGAAAAATCCTGGAAACATGAAAAATCACAACAAATAAACCTCCCAAGAGATCATAAGTTGTTAACTGGAGAGGATTTCACCTATAAAGAAATAATAATTGGGGAAGTTAAAGGGTTCAGCAGAATGTATTGACAACAGATTAGACCATGAAGAAGAAAGAATCTCAGAGCTAGGAGAAAAAGCTCTTGAGATAATACCAGCAGGTAAAGAGGCAGAAAAGAAGAGAGAGAAAGCAGAACATTCACTGAGAGAATTATGGGATTTCATGAAACCTTCACCTGGATGAGTTATAAACATCCCAGAAGGGGAAGAACTCCTCAGAGGAATAAAGACCCTACTAGAGGATATCATAAAGGAAAATTTCCCAAGTATCATCAAAGACTCCAACACAGTCCTTCAGAGGCTATAGAACCTCAGAGCTTCTCCAAGGCACATTGTCACAAACCCACCCAAAGTCAAGACAAAAGAGAAAATTCTGCAAGCAGCCAGGAGTAAGTGTGCATTAATCTTCAGGAGCAAATCCACCAGGATGATAGTGAAATTCCCAAATGAAACTTTTCAAGCCAGAAGAGAATAGTCATCTACCTTTAACCTACTTAAACAAAACAATATTCAACACAGAATTCTATATCCTGCTAAGCTAAGCTTTAAAATTGAGAAAGAAACTGAAATGCAAACATTCAGGAGATTTGTCACAAGACCACCTCTGTTTGAAATAACTTAGACATATTTTCCACACTGAACATCACAATGGACCACCAGCTAAGTAAACACCCAGAAATTAAAGAACAAAACCTAGTTTCCAAAATGACACAAAAGATAAAACTAAGTAATAGACTTTTACAAAATAAGATAAATTGAACTCCACCACCCTTATCAATTCTCTCAATAAATGTTAATGACTTAAATTCTCCACTGATAAGGCACAGGCTGGCAGATTGGATTAAAAAAAAAAAAAAAAAGCACAAACCATCCATATGCTGTCTACAAGAAATACCTAGCCTTGAAAGACAGGGGTGAGGGGATGAAAAATAATATTTTAGGCAAGTGAAAATCAGAAGAAAGGAGGGTCACAATCTTAGTTTCAGATACAAGTGGATTTTAAAGCAAATAAAGTAAAAAAAAAGACAAACAAGATCCCTTCATACTGGTCAAGGGAATAATACAACAAGACACTTCCACTCTGAGTATTTATCCACCCAGCTTAAATGTTCCCAGATTTATGAACTATATCTTAATTAGTTTGAGCAATATGACATCCTATAACACCATGATAGTAGGAGACTTTAATACTCATCTCACAGAGCTGGACAGATCCTCTAAACAGAAACTAAACAAAGATATAAGGGACTTAAATGTGACCCTAGAACTAATGTGCTTAATAGACATATACAAATACACAACATACCATCTCAATGCTTCTCATAAGTACATGGATCGTTCTCCAAAATATACCATGTCCTAGAACACAAATCAAACCTCAGCAAAATTAAAAGAATAGAAATTATACCTTCTATCTTCTCAGACCACATGGCAATAAAGGAGGAACTCAACTCCAACAAAAACTTTTGACCCCATACAAAGGTATAGAAATTAAACAACCTTATTCTGAATGACAGTTGGGTAAAGAAACAGATTAAGAACAAAATTATCAACTTCCTTAAGCATAACAACAATGAAGACACAAGCTACCAAAACTTGTGGGGCACTGCAAAAGCAAGCCTTAGAGGGAAAATTATCATGTGAAATGCCTACAACCAAAAAACAGAAAAGAGAGCAAATCAGCAATCTAATGAATCATAAAGAAATAGAAAACAAAAAGCAATTCAATATCAAATCCGGCAGAAGTAAAGAAATAACTAAAATTAAATAAAAAATAAATGAAATCGAAAATAAAAGAATCATTCAGAAAATTAATGAAACAAAACATTGGTTCTTTAAAAAGATATGTAAAATTGATAAACCTTTGGCCAGATTAACCAAAAGTAGAAAAGTAAAACCTTTGGGAGGCACCTGGGGCCCAGTGGGTGGGGTGCCAGCCCCATATACCAAGGGTGGCAGGTTTGAACCCGGCCCCAGCCAAACTGAAACAAAAAATAGCCAGGTATTATGGTGGGTGCCTGTAGTTCCAGCTACTTGGGAGGCTGAGGCAAGAGAATTGCCTAAGCCCAGGAGTTGGAGGTTGCTGTGATCTGTGACACTACGGCACTCTACTAAGGATGATAAAGTGAGTCTCTGTCTCTAAATTAAAAAATAAAAAAAGTAAAGTAAAACCTTTAATAACCTCAATCAGAAATGAAAAGGGGAAAATAACAACTGAGACCACAGAGATACAAGAGATTATCTCTGTTACCAAAAATTCCTTGCCCAGAAATTTGACAATGCGGAGGAGATGAAATGATACCTGGAATCACACCATCTTCCTAGACTTAACCAGGAAGAAATAGATCTCTTGAACAGACCAATATCAAGCAGAGAGATTTCAGAAAGAATAAAAAAGCTTCCAAAAAGAAAAAAAAGCCCAGGACCAGATGGCTTCACATCAGAATTCTATCACACCTTCAAAATGAGCTTATACCTATACTGCAGAACCTATTCCAAAATGTCAAGAAGGAAGGGACCTTCCCCAACATGTTCCATGAAGCAAACATCACCCTGATTCAAAAAATTGGAAAGGACCCAACTAAAAAAGAGAACTACAGACCAATTGTACTAAAGAATGTCAAGGAAAAAATACTGAATAAAATCATAGTGAATAGATTGCAGCTACACATTTAAAAAATTATACATCACAATCAAGTAGGCTGCATTCCAGGGATTCCTGTATTTAACATATGCAAATCTACACATGTAATACACCATATCAATAGAAGCAAAAACAAAGACCACGTGATCCTCTCAATAGATGCAAAAAAACAAAATTGATAAAATTCAGCATCCTCTCCTAATAAGAACACTTAAGAAAATAGGCATAGATGGCACATTTCTTAAGCAGACTGAACCCATCTTTGACAAACTGAGACCTAACATCACACTGAATAGAATAAAACTGAAAGCTTTTCCACCTAGAACTGGAATCAGACAAGGATGTCCACTATCACCACTATTATTCAAAATTGTTCTGGAAGTTCTAGCTTAGGCAAAAGAAGTATATAAAAGGCATCCAAATGGGGGAAGAGGAGGTCAAACTCTTGCTCTTTGCTGATGATGTGATCTTATACTTAGAAAACCCTTGATACTCAACCACAAAATTCCTGAACATGATCAAGAAATACAGTAATGTATCATGGGATAAAATCAATGTCCACAAATCAGTAGCCTTCATATATGCCATTAACAGCCATGTTAAGGACATGGCTTAAGCTGTTAAAGGACATAATTCCCTTCACAGTAGCGTCAAAGAAAATAAAATACTTAAGAATATACCTAACAAAAGAAGTGAAGGATCTTTACAAAGAGAATTATGAAACCCTAAGAAAAGAAACAACAGAAGACATTAACAAAATGGAAGAACATATCATGCTTTTGTCTGGGAAGAATCAATATTGTTATACTTTGAAAAACTGGAAAAAAATAGTACTTCATTTTGTTTGGAACTAGAAAAAAAACCCATATAGCTAAGGCTATTTTTAGAAATAAAGACAAAGATGGAGGCTTCACCCTACCAGAGTTCAGATTATGTTACAAGTTCACAGTGATCAAAACAGCATTGTATTGGTACTAAAATGGTTACATAGACATGTGGAACAGAATAGATAACCAAGAGGTGAAACTAGTCTCTATTGCCATCAGATATTTCATAAACCAAACAAAAGCACATATCACTGGGGAAAAAAAATCCCCATTCAACAAATGATGCTGAGAGAACTGGATAACCATATGCAAAAGACTGAAATTGGACCCACACATTTTACCACTTACAAAACTTGGGTCAAGATGAATGAAAGATTTAAATCTAAGACATGAAATTATAAAAATCTTAGAAGAAATTGTGGAAAAAACTTTTGAGAAGTCACATTGGAGAAAGATTTTATGATAAAGACTGCGGTGACCATCTTATCAACAACAACAAAAATAATCAAATAGCACTTAATTAAGTTAAAAAGCTTCTGCAACGCTAAGGAGACAACAAGTAAAACTAAAAGACAACCTTCAGAATGGGAAAAGATATTTGCATGGTATGAATCTGACAAAGGGTCAATAACTAGAATCTACAGAGAACTCAAAAAAGAGCAAACAATCCCATCTACTTCTGGGCAAGGGATATGAACAGAACTTCAAATGGTTAACAAACATTTGAAAAAATGCTCATTGTCACTCGTCATTAGAGAAATGCAAAGTAAAACCACCCTGAGATATCAGCTAACCAATGTTAGAATAGCCCACATCACAAAGTCTCAATGTTACAGATGCTGGTGTGGATGTGGAGAGTAGAGAACACTTTTAAACTCTTGATGGGACTGCACACTAATATAACCTTTTTGAAATAAGTATGGAGATTCCTCCCATCTGGCCCTGAAAACTCAATTCTAGGCATCTACACAGAAAAAAAAAAAAAAAATTATCATAAAGACATCTGCACTAGATTGTTTATTGCAGCTCAATTTACATTCACCAAAATGTGGAAATGGCCTAAATGCCCACCAATCCAGGAAAGGATTAACAAGCTGTGGTATATGTATACCATGGAATACTCCTCTGCCATTAAAAAAGATGAATTATAGCTTTCATGAGAAAGCCATAAATTAGTTTCATAGTAGGGCTAAGTACATTGGATTGGTGGGACTACACCTGCAGTGCATCTTACAAGGGTTCATGTGAAACTTAGTAAATGTAGAATATAAATGTCTTAACGCAATAACTAAAAAAATGCCAGGAAGGCTATGTTAACCAGTGTGATGAAAATGTGTCAAAAGGTCTATAAAGCCAGTGTATGGTGCCCCATGATCTCATTAATGTACACAGCTATGATTTAACAATAAAAAATAAAAATAAAAAAGATGGAGACTTTATATCTTTTGTTTTAACCTGGATAGAGTTGGAACACATTCTTCTTAGTAAAGTATCACATGGATGGAGAAGCAATATACTCAATTCTAATATGAAGCCAGTAGATCTAATACATACCCACATAAGAGAAAAACACAAATCAATTCAAGGTCGAGGGTGGGGGAACAAAGAGTAGGGAGAGAGAAGGAAGAACAAGGATGCGAGTTATGTTATATGTCACACCTCTTGAGGGGAGGACACAATTGTAAGAGAGATTTTTACCTAACAAATGCAAACAGTGTAGCCTAATTCTTTATACTCTTAAATAACCTGAAAAAATTAAAAAAGAATTTTTCTATAATTACTTTAGCTTTTATATTGCTATCATTTTACATATATATATATATATATATATATATTGTGCAGATAGTTCAGAATATTAAATATGTATCTGTCTTTTTTTGTGAAGACTATTTATTTTTATTGTTATTATCTATTTTTCCTTTACAATTTTACTCCTATGTTGAATATTTAGCTAATTTATTTGTTAATGCTTCATATTGTCTAGTAAATGGACTAAAGAATATATATGTAGTTCTAAATACTAGAGACAACCTATACAGAAATTTTCTCAATTCTAGTTCCTTAAAATATTTCCAATTTTGGTTTTAGTATTGTCCCTTATTGAAGTTATTTAGAGGATATACCATGTAACATTTAATTTCAAAATTAGTTATTTTTGGATATCCTTCCATTGTTAATTCTTTGTTATTTTATACTGTTTTCACACGATTTTTCTATTTGCTTCTTTCTTCCTATGATGAAGTGAGCTTTGTGTATCACTTACAGGATGATTTGTTTATATTTAAATATTTCATGCGTATCTGAGCAAATTTCTCTTTGGATAAGAAGCCTCCCAATATAAAAACCTGTCTCATAAAATTTTTATTCAACTTCTTTGTACATTTATTATATGTATTCAGGTGACATCAATTTCTGAGAGCTGTGAAAATTCACCTTCTAATTGTGGTTGTACTGCAACCACAATTTGTATTTAACAAAGTGTCTCCTTAAATAAGATACCTTGTTGGTAAAAGATATGATTATTTATGTCCACTTTTTTAGTACCTAGGGCTGGAAATAGATGTCATTTTTAAGCATATCTTTATTCTGGGAAACAACAATTTATGTGTTTACCTATATTTCAAATATAGTTTGAAATTATCTTTTATGCTGTTTTTAGACTTTAATTTCATTGAAGTACTTTGTCAGAAGCTACCTCAGCATTTGTTATTTTACAACTTTTACTGTAAAAGACCAGATTAACTTACAAATGTTTGATTGTTCTCTCTAGTCTTGGAATCTAAAATTAAGTTAGGGCTCGTTTCCTGTTGCACAGTGGTTACAGTGTCAGCCACATACACCCAGGCTGGCAGGTGTATGCCTGGACCAGCTAAACAACAATGACAACTGCAACAAAAAAATAGCCGGGCATTGTGGCGGGCGCCTGTAGTCCCAGCTACTTGGGAGGCTGAGGCAAGAGAATCGCTTGAGCCTAAGAGTTTGAGGTTGCTGTGAGCTATGCCACGACACTCTATTGAGGGTGATATAGTGAGACTCTGTCTCAAAATAAATAAATAAGTAAAATAAAATAAATTCAATTAAAATTCAGTTAGGAAGTTTACGGCTTTGGAAAAGTACTGACAAATCAAGTTCTAGTGATAGGGAAAGTTGGGGACGATCCTGAAATAACATCACCTCGAGGAAAGAAAGATGTGTCTGGGATGGTAATCCAGCTTCAGGAGAAAGGTGCATACGTAATGGATGATGACATACAATAAGAGCACATCAGAGGAAATCTAACCAAGGCTGGGGAGTAGGAGGCTGGAAGAGCATTTCTTGAGAAAATTGAAATTTGAAGGGTAAGTTCCACTTAGCTGATGGTGTGGGGGCCAGCATCACTAGGCCAGCATTAATGTGGACTCCCTGTTGCAAGTACATAAATAATGTCGAGTAGGATGTAACAACAACAACAAAATAAATATGGCTGATGTTGAATAAAGATGCAATATTCTCTCACAGTAGAAATAAAGCAGGCCTTAAAATCTGCTTACTAGATGTTTTAGCAAAGCCCTGGGGAAATATCAGATGGGATGAATCTGGGTTTTTGCTGCCCTAATACTGTAAAAGATGAGCCTTTAAAAGGGGTAAGAGATGGAACTGAGAACCTTGAAGAAAGGTTGAATCAACAAAGGACAAAATGATTCTGCCTTGGGAATCTAGTTAACTCCTATGAGAGATACGAATTAAACACCAACGTGCTGCACTAATCCTCGAGGGGAGAAATTGCTATAAGATTATTCTGAACAGTAACACAAACAACTGAAAAAAATACATATGCATACACATGGATACATACACATGCCAATGAGAAAATTAAAACTCATTCTGCAGGAATTTTGTTACAATAAAGGGTGCATTAGATTCCCTTGAGGTGTTTAGTATTAGAAAAGAAAAAAAAAAATTAAAATACCTATGATTTGAGCAACTAGATCAGTTTGAAAGGTGTAATAAATACATTGAAAGGATTATATGGATAAATAAGGATGAGAAAAAAATGGGAACTCTAAGAACAGGCATATTTTAAAAGGAATGAAATAAAACTTCAAGAAATAAAATTATAGCCCTTGATATAAAAAACTCAATTAATGTTAAATAGTAGATTAGGCACGTTTGAAGAGTGATTTAGTGAGCTGAAATACGTATCTCAGGAAATTATCCACATGCAGCACAGAAAGGAAAAAAGAAAATATAAGATGTAAGATGCATAAAGAAGAGTGGGAACATATCTAAGAATCAATCTACCAAGAATGAGCTGAGCTATTATAGAGAAAACTTTAAAATTTTACATACTACATAACAGAACACTGTATTAATAGAGAGATATTATTTCCTGGATGAAAAGACTCAATACCTCAAAGATGTGGTATTTTCTCAAATGAAAATAAACATCTAAATATGTTTTTCATAGAGCTTCACAGAGTGATCTTAAATTCTGGTAGATGGATAAATTTCTAAAAAACTGTCAGGAAGTTTTTAGAGCAGAATAAGGTGGGAGATGAGCATAGAGAACCTACCACTGGATATCCAAATGCATTACAGACCATATGGTCTCTGTCAAAACTACACAGCTCTGTGCACAAATAGCCATTGTGCAAACAAATGAGGGAGGCTGTGTCCCAGTAAAACTTTATTTACAAATATAGGCAGCTGGCCCATAGGTCACAGTTTTTCTGTCTTTGCTCTGTTTAATAAGTTGTTTTCAGACATCTGACAATTCAATTTGGAAAATTATGAGACTAGATTCCATCTTTAACCTGTATATAGAAGAAATTCCACATAGCCTTGTGTTCTAAATACGAAAAGAAAACTTTAGAATGCTTAGAGAAAAACATAGAAGAATATCAGGGTAGGAAGAGGTTTCTTAAATAAGAAACAACAATAAAAATAGAAATGGAAACTATTGATATATTTGGCATTGAATTGAAAACATTTCTATATGTTAAAAATACATTACAGGAGCTAAGTTTTAAAATAGGCTACAAGTTTAGAAGATAATATTTTCAACCAACAGAACCAGCCCAGGTTTAGTTAAAAGAATGCTTACAGAGCATTTACAGATCTAAAAGATAAAAGTGCCAAAAGAAAGAAAAATGAAATTTTCTGTTTTTTGCAATTAACTTTTATTTTTATTTATAAAAATAAATATTCTCTATTCTTTGAGACTTTGAAAGAAAAAAAATAAGTTAACTGATGACTCCATACTGAACTTCAGAGTCAAAGCATTCCATGATAGACATACTTTTATCCGACCTTGTGAATGTTACTTTTTTTGCATTACTGTTATTATTATTATTGCTCAATATTTTGTTGCAGCAATCATCTGTTTTCTTTTCCAAATGTATTTATCTTCGTTAGTTTTTTACGAGGTTTTTGTTTCTAGTCCTTATCTTAAACATTGTTATTGTTATTAAAATTTAAGCCTCTTTAATTTTGCGAAGGCAAAAAGTGGAAACCAAATAAACACATGTATAGAGAAAATTTAAAAAAAAGAAAAATGAGCAATGGTAGCTAGAGTGAATTCAAGAAGAGAAAATTAAAATAGTTGATATTCATATAAAATATTCATTTTATTCTCAGAAGCAAAACAAAACAAACAAATTTTTAAAAACCAACAAAAAGATGTTCGATCTCTAGCAGTTAGGTAAGTACAATTTATAATGTAAGATACCATTTCATAGTCATCAATATTGTGGAATTGGATTTATATATACACTGATATTCATAAATTTCCAGTATATATGCTAGATAAAATATTACATATGAAAAATAATCAGAAAGCTCATGGCAGTGCATGTTATGAAAAAATGTGCATAGATTTCAGAATTTTTATGCAAGAAAAATAAAGCAGTTAGCTTGTTGTAACATACCTGAATAGGACCTAGTCTGAAGTTCAAAAAAATAAGACATCAGTTTTAAAAGAATCTTTTCCAGAGCAACAAAAAGCCTACTAAAATTGAAAGGAGAACAAATATTAAGTTCATGATGAATACTTTTCTGGAATTATTGTTTCCAAGAACTTTATGAGGATGATTCTCTAAGACACTGGTTCTCAACCTTCTTAATGCCTTAATCCTTTAATACAGTTCCTGTGGGTTGCAACCCACAGGTTGAGAACCACTGCTCTAAGAAATCAGCAGTTTACAAATGGATAACTCACTCTAAGCAGGGAGGAGATCATGTTGAAGACGAGACCCACAGTAGCAGGCAATTCATCTGGTTCATGTCATAAATGAAGAGGCTGGATGAATAGACAACACAAATGGTTTATATTCCTTACATGATTCTAAGTGAAAAATTAAAGGAGAGCAAACTTTCCACTTGATAGGTGCTAAAACTGTTTGCAACCAGATCAGCAACAGATAAGAGTAAAACTTCCAATGGAAATTTTAAACAACCGGGATTGCTACTTCTTTCAAGAATTGTAGCAAGAGATAAATAAAACGTGGCTTTTATCCTGAAAACAAAGCACAAAGATAAAGCACAATCAAAGCAATGGCTACCAAGAAGTGGATGTAGTCTAGTCAGGGCACAAGCAGACTTGTCAAGAATAAAAGTTTTGGCCAAAGAATTTTTGGATGTCCAAGGCATTTTGATTGTTGACTTTCTGGAGAGCCAGAGAACAAGAATAACACTATGACAGTGTTTTGAGAAAGTTAGCCAAAGCTAGCAGAAATATGCCCAGGAAAGCTTCACCAAAGAGTCCTTCTGTACCACCACAATGCTTCTGCTCATTCCTGTCATCAAACAAAGATAATTTTGTAAGAGTGTCAATAGAAAATCACTATGTATACTTCTTATAGTTTTTTTTTAAATTTTTATTTCAAAATATTAATGGGGATACAAGTGTTTTTGTTAGATAGATAAATTATATAATGATAAAGTCAGGGCTTTTAATGTGCATCGCACCAGCACAGTGTACCTTATAGTTCTGCTCTGGATCTTTTTCACTTTTTTCGTTTCCTAATCCTAAAAAAATGTTAAAAGGGTACCCATTTTCCTTCAGTTAATAATGCAAAATGATTGCATTGGTATGGTTACATTTTCAGGACCCTCAGTTTTTTAGAAATAAAAAAACTAAATGGCTGGTATCATCACTTACACAAGAATTTTGGCCTTGATAGAGCTTATGCTGAGACACAAAGTGTATATATTTTTTCTCTTTTAATTCCAATTTTCCATGAAATTTTTGTTTGTATATGCATAGAGAGACATACAAGGATATTGCTGAGGCATTGTTTAGAGTAAAAAAAAAAATACATATTCATCAACACAGGAATGATGAAAACTTCTAGTGTTAATGAACACATAATTTTCACACATATTGGCATTTATGTATATCAAAATTATAACATTGAGTAAAAACTTCTTAAAGAATTATAAGTGTAATAAGATTACTTTCATGTAACAATAGAAAATGCAAAAAGCAATGAAACATATTGATGTTTTACTCAAATGGGGAATGTCAAATATACATGGACTTGGCTGGAAAAGATAACCACAAATTTCAGAACAGAGGCTTCCTCTTGGAAAAGAAAGAAAGGAATGAAGCTGAAAAGAAGTACAAAGGGAAAGGGAATTATAACTGTATTGTAATATTTTATTTTCTTTAAAGTGACAAGTAATTTTGACATTTATTGTATATGAGTAGTGGGTATCTGGCATCACATCCTATTTTTGTAGTTTTCTCTATGCTTGAATAATTTAATAATTTTTAACAGGCGACAGAGAAAAACATACATATTTATCTACATATAACTAAATAAACATACGTACATACACACACACTCTAATTGCAAAATTTTAGTGCTGAATTTACAAGATAAGGTTTGAAATATTAGTAGGTAATATATCATGTAGCACATTGTTAAGCAGTGTAAAATTCCATTAAATTTTTTTAAGTTGAGGTGAGAAAGAAGATAGTTATAATAAATTGTATTCTAAAAGATCCTGCAAAATCCAGTGTTGAAAAAGTATTAGAGGGTATGCCTGGGGGTTGACCATAAATGAAACTGTTAGTAGTCCTGAGGTAAAATAATGGCAGCTTGTAATGATTTATTATGTAGCATCCATAGGATTTGATGAAATGAAAGTATCAACATATTTCTGAATATTTGGCCATGTTGTGCTATCCCAGCAAATATGGGATAACAGGAGAAGATAAAGATTATAATTTCAGTTTTATGTGAATTTAAGAGATCTAAGTACAAAGTTCAGGTCTTCCTGGAGCTCATCAAGCAGTTGGGTTGTAGATTTGAGAATGTTGCCCATGTTGGTAACTAATGTTGTGGTCTAATATTGTGCAGCGTTGGGAGACGGAGAACCATAGGAAAAGTATCCTAATCTTTACCTTTCAATGGTCAGTATGAAGAAGAGATGAGTAGTTGTCAAGTAATTAGGAAGAAAACTGGGAAACAGAGGAGTCAGTAGGAACAAAAGAAGATGATTAATAAGCTGTGGTATATGTATGAAATACTATTCAGCCATTAAAAATATGAAGACTTTACATCCTTTGTATTAACCTGGATGGAAGTGGAACACATTATTCTTAGAAAAGCATCATAAGAATGGAGAAGCAAGAATACCAAATAATCAATTCTGAAATGAGAACAATTAATGACCTAGTACAGAGAGAGGGTAGGGGAAGGGGTGAGCAGAGAGAGGGAAGTATGGAGGGAGGTCATGGAAAGAGAGAGCAGAGAGATGAAAGAAGGAGTGGGATGGGGAAGGGAAGAGCAGAGAGAAGGAAGTAGGGATGGGTGAGGGGGTTACGGTATGTGACACTCCTTTTGGGGGTGGGACACCATTATACGAGGGATTTTATCTATCAAATGCAATCATTGTAATCTGGTTCTTTGTATCCTCAATGAATCCCCAACAATTAAAAAAAAAAGAAAGAAAGAAAGGAAAGGGAATCAAATATGGTTGAAAGCTGTGAGAGGTGAAATAGGATGAAGACAAAAAAATATCCACTGGCCTTAGTCACATGGCTATTGGACAGAGATCTGCTTTAGTGGCATAAGGAGGACAGAGAGCCAGTTTGTCTGAGAACTCAGGGAAGGATGAATAAATAAGGATAATGAGCACAAACATTTTTGAAATTATTCCATTTGAGAGGGGAGAGAGATGATTGTATCAAAAAAAAACTAAGCTTTTGGGTCATGGATTGATAGAACATACATATAGACCTGCAACAAGGGGAAATTAAATTGATAGGACGATGTTGATGATATATAACAAAAAGGCAGACAACATAAAACTGAGGGAGAATGGTATTTTTAATTCAAATACTCAAATTTGAGGTTCAAATACAAGAAAGGGAAGTTTATCATCTGTAACAGGACAGAAGACCGGCAGATATAAATTGGTTGGTAAGGAGAGGATGGATTAAAGATGGTGGCCGAGTAACAGCTTCCCTGCAACTAGGCACAGTGAGTCTGGGGAGATAAGACTCCAGGCATCTCTGGCTGGTGGGATCTGCCTATAATCATCCCTTTGATGAATCAGGGAGTCAGCAAGGGACTTCTGGACCCCAAGAGGAGGACAAAAACAGTGGAAAATTGGCAAGTGGTTGCGTGTGTTTGATTGACCTAATCCTGCCGGCAACTATAAGTACAAGCAGCAGTGAGACTGCAAACGAGAAAGGCCTTACCTGTGAACTATTTTGGTGTTGTTGGACTTGGCACTCAGTTGAACTGCCTTGGGGAGAGCTTGAGAAGGAGTGCAGAGAACTTTGGGCACGGTCTAGGGCCACAGACTGAGCCACTGAGCTGGGTCGCAGGGAGCCATTGTGAGAGAACTGCCCTGGCAAGCTCCACCCACAGGGTCCCAGAGCAAGGATCAGTGGGACCTAGCAACCTAGTGACTGAGCAGCCTAAAGGCAGTGACTGAGCTGCCTTACAGCCTTAATACTCAGGGGCAGAATGAGACCAGATTTTGGCACACTGGAGACTCAGGCTGTTGCCCTGGATAGAGTGCCATGACATCACAGCTCATAGCAACCTCAAACTCCTGGTTTTGGTGCCACCTGGACCTTCATAAGAGCTGTGCCGTGACCCCTGACCTGTGAACTGCACCCACCGGGCCTCCGCATGCTCTGACCAGGAACTGCAGGAGCCGTGCAATCCTGCATCCTACCTCCTTTGTCATCCAGGCCCGAACACTGGCCCGTTCATCTGGCCAGTAATACTAGTAGCTTCATGGCCACTGAAGCCCTCCCTGTCTCTGTGCAGAGCCATCCCCCTGGCCAGAGACTGCTGGAGCCTTGGGATCTCTGTGCCAAAGTCACTGGGCACCAGGCAATACCAGAACAGTGCGCACCACCTCCCACCATGTGCTGGATCCAGGTGTGTCACAAGCCGGAGCTGCTTCCACACCCAGAACACCATAGCTGGGGCAGCCCCAGAGGAAATACACAGGGTCATTTCCTACAAGATCCAGCAACAATAGAGTGATTCCACTAGGGTCTAATCTTGGAGAGACACCTCCCCAACTCTGAGGACGGCCAGAGGCAATGGTGAAAAACAATCATGAGGTGAAATCAACAGAAAAACTCTGGCAATATGAAAAATTAGAGTAGATCAACTCCCCCAAAAATCAATGGGGCAGACACAGCACAGGATCCCATGAACAAAAAATAGCTGAGATATCAGAAATTGAATTCAGAATCTGGATAGCAAATAAGATCGAATTAGAACTCCAAGCAGTAACCAAAAAGGTATCTCAAGAATTCAATAAATTCAAAGACCAAATAACCAAAGATTTTGACACATTGAGACAAGAAGTTGCATCCCTCAAAGATATGAGAAACACCGTAGAATCCCTCAGTAACAGAATGGAGCAAACAGAAGAAAGGATTTCTGACATTGAAGACAAAGCTTTTGAATACTCCCAAACTCTCAAAGAGGAAGAGAAATGGAGGGCAAAAACAGATCACTCTCTCAGAGAGCTCTGGGATAATTCGAAGAAAATCAATATTCATCTTATAGGGATTCCCAAAAGCGACAGAGTGGCTTCACAAGGCACAGAGTCTCTTCTCAATGAGATTATGAAGGAGAACTTTCCAGACATGACAAGAAATTCTGAAATTTCGATAGCAGACAGTTTCAGAACTCTAGCAGGACTCAACCCGAATAAAACATCCCCCAGACACATCATAATCAATTTCACTAAAGTTAGTATGAAGGAGAAAATTCTGAAAGGTGCCAGACGAAAGAAAACCATTACCTACAAGGGGAAGAATATTATAATAACTGTAGATCTCTCTGCTGAAACCTTTCAAGCTAGAAGAGGAAGGTCATCAACTTTTAATCTCCTAAAACATAATAACTTTCAACCCAGGATCCTATACACAGCTAAACTGAGTTTCTCTTATGACAGAGAAATTAAATACTTCAATGACATTCACATGTTGAAGAAATTTGCCATAACTAAACCAGGTCTCCAGGATATTCTCAGACCTATCCTCCGTAAAGACCAGCATAATCCTCCACCACAAAAGTAAACCTACTCAAAAAAATCTGATCAAATTCCAACTTCCACAGTCACAAAAGGATTAAAAATATCCACCAGACTCTCGAAAGGCTTATCAATATTCTCGATTAATGTGAATGGTTTAAATTGTCCTCTAAAGAAGCACAGGTTGGCTGACGGGATACAAAAACTCAAGGCAGATATCTGCTGCATACAAGAATTGCATCTTACATTAAAGGAAAATTATAGATTCAATGTGAAGGGATGGTCATTTATATGCCAGGCAAATGGAAAGCAGAAAAAAGCAGGCATGGCAATCCTGTTCACAGATTCAATAGGCTTTAAACCAACCAAAATAATTAAGGATAAGGATGGACACTTCATATTTGTTAAATGTAATACTCAATATGATGAGATCTCAATTATTAATATTTATGCACCCAACCACAATGCACCTCAATTTAAAAGAGAAACTCTAACAGACATGAGCAACTCGATTTCCTCCACTTCCATAGTAGTTAGAGATTTTAACACCCCTTTAGCAGTACTGGATAGATCCTGCAAAAAGAAGTTAAGCAAATAAATTTTAGATTTAAACTCAACCATTCAACATCTGGACTTAACAGACATCTACAGAACATTTCATCCCAACAAAACTGAATACACATTCTTCTCAGCAGCCCATGGAACATACTCCAAATTCAATCACATTCCAGGCTACAAATCTAAGCTCAGCAAATTAAAAAAATAGAAATTATTCCTTGCATCTTCTCAGACCATCATGGAATAAAATTTGAACTGAAAAACAACAGGAACCTACATACCCATACAAAAACATGGAAGCTAAACAACCTTATGCTGAAGAATAGATGGGTAATAGACGAGATTAAGAAGCAAATCACCAAATTTTTGGAACAAAACAACAATCAAAAACGAATATTTTCTCAAAACCTCTGGGATACTGCAAAGGCAGTCCTAAGAGGGAAATTTATAGCACTGCAAGCCTTCCTCAAGAAAACAGAAAGAGAGGAAGTTAATAACTTAATGGGAAATTTCAAGCAACTGGAGAAAGAAGAACACTTCAACCCCAAACCCAGCAGAAGAAAAGAAATAACCAAAATCAGAGCAGAATTAAATGAAATTGAAAACAAAAAATTATACAACAGACCAATAAATCCAAAAGTTGTTTTTTTGAAAAAATAAATAAAATAGATAAACCTTTGGCCAACCTAACCAGGAAAAAAAGAGTAAAATCTCTAATTTCATCAGTTAGGAATGGTAATGACGAAAGCACAACAGACCCCTCAGAAACTCAAAAAATCCTTAATTAATACTACACGAAACTCTATTCTCAGAAATCTGAAAATCTGAAAGAAATCGACCAATACCTGGAAGTACGCCACCAACCAAGACTT